>JASDQU010500315.1:0-51867 GCA_032191745.1 Picea mariana | reverse complement strand
CTCCATGCAAGATTAAAGGGCCACCAGGGCCATTTGGGGAAAGTACTGTATAAGGTACAATTTCACTGTTTAGTGTTTGGGAAAGAGCATGTTCAGCTAATTCCTATCTTCTGAATCTGTATTTACAGTCAGATTTGTCTGTCAAGACACTTATATTCTTGTATTATCCTTTGAATAATTTTTAATACAAGAGGACAAGCCTAGTTTGGGAGGTTTGGTCCAGTAGATGTAGCCCAAAGGGGGTGAACTGCTTTATCATTTTGATGTCTTTATTTTCTGAAGATGATATGATAAACAAAACTGATATAAAGTGTTAAACATCAAATTTACATAACTTTCATACACACATAATCACCTATTCAGCTGCAAAAAGTTATTTGTCTTATTCCGCAAGATATCAAACTTCAAGTATGTGTATGTCAAAGACTTCTATGTGTTTACTTCGTTAGCCTCTGGAACTCATTATCTCTTTAGAGGTGACATGTTCGGTGAATGCCCATAGAGTCTATCTCTGTATAATAAATAAGAAGATTTCACATTTTTAGAGGTCACATTGGAGTGTAAAACTCACATTTGAAATTATGGAAAATGGATACCTTGCACCCTTAAACAAGTACATTCCATTTTCAGATCACTAATCAAAGAGGTCATCAATTCCGGGTAGAGGATACCTTTTGTTTATAGTGTACTGGTTCAGCTGTCAGAAGTCAATACACAACCTTAAGGTTTCATCCTTGTTTTTGACAAAAAAGTACTGGTGCTCCCCAAGGTAAAACACTTGGACATATGTACCCTTGCTTCAACAATTCCTCCAACTACATTTGTAATTATTTCAACTATGGTGTGCTCATTCTGTAAGGTGTTTTTGACATCGAGGCAGCTCCTAACACTAAATCGATTGAGAAATCTATCTCCCTTCTTGGTGGAAATCCAGGTATTTCTTGGAATACATCTTCAAATTCTTGTAGTACCGAGAAATATTTGAGGCTTGGCCCTTTTATATTATCTATCTCTTCCACATGAGTTGCATACAATTAATATCCTTTCCTAAAACATCTTTTCAGTTGTAAGGCTGAAATCTCCCTTATAGAGATGGGTCCTGGAATGCCTTTCACAGTGCTTTGTTTTTCATTTCCATCAAGACATGTAAATTTCTTGTTATGAAAATATAGGACAACATGATGCTTTTCCAACCAATCCATTCAAATCATATTATCATAAGACCCCAATGGTATGATATTTAGATCAATACTAGTATTCATGCCATTAAGACTTATGAAACAACTTTTGCCCATGTCATTGATTCTTCTTTTGGTTCCAGTGGCTAACTAAACCAAACTTTATTTTCCAAGTTTACTTTTCTATAAATGTAATCTATCCACTATCTTAGGATCATTGTAACAATGAATTGCTCCTGAATCAATCAAAATAACAACAGGCTAATTTATGATCTTATCTTCCACATCAATCATATTGGACTGGTACTCTGCTTGTCGATGATTTAAAGATGCATAGATTCTTCCCATATCTTCGACTATTGTATATTCTTGGATGTTGTGTACAATCTTCACTCTATCCTTTCTATGTGGGCAATCCTTGTACATGTGATATTCCTTGCATCCCCAACATTGGATTGGTGGTCTTCCCCTTTTTCCCAAGGAATATTCCTTTTTGAAATCTCCCTTAGCATAATGATCTTGATGATTTCTATTAGGCTCATTCCTATTGAAGGAAGGTTTGAATTCTTTCCTCCTCTGATCAGAATTCACATTTTTCTTGTCCTTACAAGATTTCTGTAGAGATTCTCTTCTCTGGCCTTGCTCATACAAGTATTTAGGCTTCCTGATGGCTTCAGTCAAGGTCTTGGGCTCATCATACTTGATCTTTTCCTTATAAAAGGCTGGCAGTCCACTTAGAAATCTCTGTATTTTCACTTTCTCATCGCCAATGAACCTAACATACTTTAACAATCCTAAGAACTTCTTCTCGTACTCTATCATAATCATGCTTCCCAACCTGAGTTCAAAGAACTCTTGCATTTTCCTGCATTTTTGCTGAAGTACTTCTTGAATTGCTTCCATCTAATCCTACTCTCATTAATGTGCTCCACTTTCTTTAGTTGGTCCCACCTCATTGCATCTTTCCCATGTAAATGGTAGGTGGAAATCCTGGCTTCCATATTTGATGAATAGTTATGCAACTGAAAATATCTTCCGATCCCAAGAAACCATGCTTCAACATCATCTTCGCTTTCTCTTTCACCCTCAAAGGAAGGTGGCTTGAGCTTCCTCAGCTCTCCTTTCAAACTATCTACCTCTGGTTTCCTTATTTGGTGTCTGATAGGAGAAACCTATGGACTTCTTACGGGATCATTTGATTCATAAAAATTTCTTTCTAAGTAAGGAGGTGAGTGGTGTCCATCAGCTCTGCCAACACTTTTGGAATAACTAGATCTTCAACGATCATCCCTTATTTCATGGCACATGCCTTCTTCCTCTTGTATTGATTTTGATCCCTTCTTCGTTTTTCTCTACAACTAATTTAATCTTTGAAACACTTGAGTATTTATCTGACTTTTCTCTCTCATCAATATATCGTTCTCTGATTTGTAGCTCTACTCTTCCATCTTCAGGATTCTTACCGTTTCTATTAATGTTTCCTATTCTCCTTTTCCTTTGCATCCACTGGAATCTGTCTCTACATTACCAACTCTGGTATTCTAGCCTTTGGCCTCCTTATCAGGACTGGAGGCTCGCTCGCCTTCTTCCATTTCCTCAATATGCATCTTGATTTGATGTGTTTAAACCCCTTAATTCTGCAAAATGTGCAAGCGACCATTTTGTTAGAATTATGCATATGATAAACAAAATTGCCAAACCATGCTACATGTCACTGTCTTTTTTTTTTCATGGAGATCATATCCCCATTCTCCGAAAATAATAGTGTCCTGTTATCCTTGGCTGACACAGAATTTCATCTTGCATAGGTGCTTCCTTCAAACCACCTTGCCAGGTGACCATGAATAGAAACCGTGACTAAATCCTTCCTTAGCACTTTTTTGTCTGGAAGACCACCAATTCGACCCTTATCCCTCCTTCCCTCAGCTCTTAATCTGCATATGACCATGACCATGAGCCTGTAATTAGCTAAAAAAGTTCTTTTCTAGAGCTTTGGGACTTTGGAACCTTCGACCAGGACCGGATCAATGGTCCTCATCCTCTTTCACGATCAATGATCGAGATCCACTTCGGGACTCCACGCTTCGGGAGTCTCAATTTTCCTTGCTTGTCTCCTCCCGGAACACTTTTACCCTGAGTTCATGATCTACCGATGGTTTCCCTCCCATAGATAAATGGTTGTGAATCTTTTCATCTCTTCAGGCTTTGGAAGTTTCAAACTTTCCTCCTGCACGTTCTCCCGGAGTGCTTTTACCCGAAGTCGACGATCCTTCAACACGTGTCTTCTGGAATAAATGGTCGATATGTACTCTAGCCTTCGATCCTTCTATATTTTTCAACCCAATGCAACCTGTCACATCCTTCCCCACTTGAGTGCCCAGTCTCCAGACTGCACGATCTATCACCACGTGGTGAAATACTGGAAGAAGACAAGTGGCCCAATCGGGTGGGTGACATGTATCATGTTCTAACTAACATTTCAATACTCCATATTCTCAAAACTTACTGAAATTTGGCACACATCCCATTTCTACATCATCCCAGGTGACGTCTATGTTATCACCATAACAATTACACTTAAAATCCAAGTTTCAGATTTAGCAGGTGACTAAAGTGATGTAGATACATGGCGTGATTGGAGCTCCAGGTCATATGTGGAGGCATGTGGACAAATATAGTGGGAGCACAAAGGAGAGGATTTGATGGACTGTGGACCTTGAATCATCCCATATCAATAGTTGAGACCCATATTGGGTGATGAAATAGAATGAAATTTAATTATGTGAAGGTGGGCTGGGGAAAACTACTGTGGTTTTTTTCATGGATGCATGGTTACCTGAAAGGTACATCGGGCTGAAAAGTGATCTTCATGAAACCATTTTCCTAAAATCCCCGATGTCACGTGGTATAATATGTCAAATCAATAATTTGAGTGGGGGAAAGTGATGGCTAGTCAAATCACCTCATGTCACTCGTTTAGGTACTTCACGTCTGAAAAATGTCAGGCCAATGCTGTCAGATAACTAACTCAAAGTCTCATCATTCAAAATAGATTGACCAAGAAACATACCTGCCAGTAATCTTGTCAATAATTCATGACTAGAACTCAATAACTATTGATCTTCAAATATGGGTGGCATTATTCTGCTTCGGGAAATCATCATCTCAAACTAGATCGATTTTTTGATTCCTGTAGAGTTAAGGAAAAAAAAAATTGTGGTCTCTGCAAAATTGGAAGACATGGAAAAATCTAATCAAGCAATATCAAGTGGAACAAGGTTTTTGACTAACATGGTGCATTTATCAATGAGTAAGAAAGAAAGGTCGATTGCACAGATATTAACAACCAAATTTCATACTGACCCTGCGACAGAACCAGAATCAGGGGTCATATTAAATCATGTTATTAGGTACCTATTCATTAATGGACACGTGGATGAAATATAAAAGTGAGAAGTGAAGAAGAAGTGGAGAAAATGACAGAAGACATAAATCATAGTTGAGGCAGTTGAGAGCATTGGGGAAAACCAACTGGCCTGGTTGAGAAGTCTAAAGGAGGAAATTGCCAAGATGGAATAAATTCTCAGATAGAATTGAGTATGTTCCAGCAAATGTGGGACATATGGAGTTTAAAGGAAAAATCCCCAGATATGTCAGAGATGTTCGTAATGATCTCTTTAAAGTAGGAAAATTGTTGTTATACATTACTCATTTTTGTAACTGACCTCTATTTTTAGAATTATGGAGAAGTTTAATCATTTTCAATTCCACAAGTAAATCCTCTATATATATATCATCCCGAGGATATAGAAAGCATGAGAGAAGGAGGGGGCTTGCCCCTATTGTAGGTAGACTTTGTAAAATCATGGACCTAAACTGAATATATGATGCAAAGGCAGTTTTTTGAACTGTTTATGAAAAGATTTTAATTGGCTATGATATGAGTTATGTCTTCTTTCATAGTGTGTGTTTCCTAGGTCTTTAAAATTCCATTGGCAAGTTCCTCTTTTAAATTGGAGAGTTAAAGGTCTAGAATTCGTCTGAAGATGCTCTAGACTTAGCAATTTAAATTCACGTGATTTATCTTCTCAACTATTTCATAATTCATTTTAATATGCTCTTAAGCAGTTATGTGTTTTCCTTTTTCCTCTTTTCCATGCAAATATCAATTTAAAAACTCAGACTCATTGCCTCGCTTAGCCTTTCTCCTCTAGATAAGTTTTAATGGCCTTCTACTGCATTATTTAATTCTGACTCCATAGCCCAAATGTTACCCCCCACTTCTTCAACAACTTCATAATAACCCCCAAAACAAACCAAATCTAGACATCGATTTCCATAGATATATCAAGTGACATGAGAGAGCACTCTTTGAGTTGATAAGGCTAGTGCCTTAGCTCTAAAGTATGTTGAAACAATTACCTTTGTCATTTCTCTATTCATCCAGACAAAATTTACAAAGTGCTAACATTCTGGCACTGTTGTCGGAGACGAAATTGAAAAATTTTCCCTGAGAAAGAACGACATGGTTGAGTTCTATGGTCTGAGAGAGTAAGACACTTAGACACATACTGGCTATATTCCTTCTCTAGAGACTCCACATATGAAAAAATCAATTCAAAGGTGATTCCACTAGTAGAAGAATCCATAAATTCAAATCTTCAATGGTGACTCTGCTATCAATGTCGAATCCAAATCCCAAAACATTATTGCTAACTCCACTCAAATTTCAAATGTAGTTCATAGAATTCGCTAGAAGATGATACCCATTGGAAGAGGTATGAAAAAGCATTATGGAAAAAAACAAGTGCTTAAAATGGGATTTTTTCCAAGTCATTTCACTATTTGTTATAAGCTGCCTATGGTCCTTTCTTGAAAATGCTAGACAAGTTCTTCTTTACTTACTACATGCGAATGATGATCATGAAAATATAGAAATTATATATCCTCCTCTTAAAGTTACACAAATATCTCCTCAGTTTATCACTTGCCTTGATAAAAATATTCCATCTAAGCCATGTGATAACCATAACCAAGTTGATGAGCCCCATGAATCCAAGACTGGTATTTCACCTCCTATACTTGATCCAACATCCTCCAAGATTCAACATAGATACAAACCCTTGAAGCTACCTCAATTCCTTCATGATTTTCCTCCTGAGTACTATAAGTACCTACGTGTGTTTGATGGGGAACCTAATACCATCTCAGCGGAAAAATACATCCAAGGGTTTGAGCATTTTATAGATTTTTTTGAGATTGACCATGATGATGTTTGTATGAGGACCTTCTTTCAATCCTTGAAGGGAGACACCAAAGACTGGTTTAAACATTTGCAGGAAGAGACAATCAGCTCATGGGATTAATTGAAAGATGTCTTTTTAAGGTTTGGGGGCAAGAAGAAATCTTTGGATCTACAACTTAGACAGTTCTCTGCCTTAAAAAAGCACAACAATGAAACTATTTCTATATTCAGTAGAGGGTTTTCTAGTATCTATCACAATTTGTCCAAAGAAATTCAACCCACTAAAGTTGTTGCCATGCTCCATTATGCAACTACTCTCCATCCAGATTCATCTTTCCTCCTGATGCAAAGAAGACCCAAGTCCTTACAACAACATCCAAGCATGTAAAAAGATCCAAAATGAGGGACTGAATGCTCAAGAACATGAAAGTGAATAGGAGAAGAAAAGGGTTGATTGGGATCTTGAGCATAGAATTGACAATATCATAGGTCCTCTTGAAGTTTCTAATGACAATGATTCTGGAAAAAATTATATTCCACCTGTTGAAAGAGGGGGTGTTGATCCATCTCATGATAAGCAAAGGGCTGATTGTTTTATGTATTTGTTTGTAGAAGGTCAATAAGATGAGTTTACAAATCAGTTTGTTGAAGAACAAGTTGATGTTCCCAGTTTTTTATTGTTAAATGACATCACATATGTGGTCGATTTTCCTGTATCTAACAAATATGAGGACGATTGTGATGTTGAAGACGTTTATTTTCAGCAGTACAGTAGGATAAATCAACCTATGTATCAAAGTTACAAAGAGAAAAATATTGGATCATTTGAAGAAAATTCTCTACCTTTATTCTTTGTTGCATTTAAATTGTTGAAAGAGAATTCTAAGATCATTATTGAGGAAAACGGATTTGTGTTGATGCAAAATCACACTAAACCAACAAAACAAATTGACAAGATATTGCAGCACTCTTCTCATGCATTTGATGACCCTATTACTTGTTTTGTAGAAGATCTTTTCAATTCAAGAGTGCAGTCATTGGTTTAAGATAAATATGAAGATGAGCATGTCCAACAATCCAAAGAAATTTAAAAATGTACCTATGATGACAGTGGAGAAAATGAAGAAAGTTTTGAATCAGGGAAAAGAACCTTGCCATTGCATTTTTTCCTCTTTCGAATTATTGAAACAAAATATTTGTAATGTTTCAAATCAAAAATCATCTAATCATGATGTTGAAAGTGAAGAAAGAAGTGGACTTACAAACAAAAAATCTCTCCCATTATGTTTTTCTTCCTTTGAATAGTTAAAAGCAAATCATGGGATTCCAGAGAAAATAGGGAGTTCTGACTGCATTCACAGTAGTACTGTTTTACATGAAAAGATTGTTATCATTGATGAACATCAACTACACTCACATGCATTATAATATAATTATGTGGAAAGGTATTCCAATTAAGAGTTGCAACTTGTGCTTAACCATCAGATTAAAGATGATCAAGAAATTGTTGATAAAGTTCATTTTCCTTCTCCTGAAGCTAATGTAGATGTTCAACAATATTTCCAGCAAGACAAAGTATTTAAAGGTTTCCTTTATTCCCTTGAAAATGATGTAGTGATCCTATTTCTAGGCAACCTAGATGTGGATGAAGATTTTGAAACTTCATCTATGGAGACTCCAAGCAGTGAAAAACCACTTGTAGAGGAAGCTCGTTCTTCTGTGTTGACTCCTGAAAAGGAAACATTCTTTCATATAATTCATGATCCCAAGACACATTATATGGAAAGGGTTTACAATCAGAATCTACCAATAATAGTGAATTGGAATAAATCAATGTCTGTATCAAATATGAGTCTTTTTACACCAAATGATGTTCTCTAGCCATGGTTTCCTTATGACTCAAGAAATTCTTACTACCAGACTCCTCAAAAAATCTGTCAGTTTTTCAATAGAATTCAATAAGTTGAATCACCTGAAAGCAAAAATGCAGTGGAAGGAGTGAAAGATGATGATTTTTTTGTGCATATTTTAGAATATCCATTTATGATCTTGTTGGAGGAAATGAATAGTCCTAATGTTTTTAATTTATTGAGATTTGGATTTATGGATGAATTTTTGAATGAATTATTAGTAACCAAGATTTGGAGCAAGCTTGTGCAAATTAAACAACGAGTGGATAAAATGGTTGCATGGTTACATTGTGATTTCGACTTCACTTGACTGACAGTCCTTTCAGCAATTAGGGTAGGTAGGAGTGTGTGAATAATCTTGTTGATAGTGCATTTTTTTTTTAATTTCAATAGTATGTACAGTTGGATCCTAGCGGTATTTTTTCTGCGTCGAGTCGAGAGCAGTTTGCAAAGTTCGGTTTTAAAATTTGATGTTCAGTCTCCAATATGTAACAATATACATGCACGTGTTTTGAAAGCAGCCCAACGAAGAAGGCACCGGGTCTACAGTTCTTTGCTACCTCACAGGGAGGATAACATCCCCAGTTGGAGCCTATGTTATCACCATAACAATTACACTTGAAATCCAAGTTTCATATTTAGCGAGTGACTAAAGCGATGTACAGACATCGCATGATTTGGAGGTCCAAGTCATATGTGGTGGCATGTGGACAAATATAGTAGGATCACAAAGGAAAGGATCCGATGGACTATGGATCTTGAAGCAACCCAGATGAATGATCGAGACCCATATCCGACAACAGAATAACATGGAATTTAATTATGCAAAGGCGGGCCGAGGAAAGATACTATGGTTTCTTTCATGGACGCATGGCTCCCTCGGAGGTACATCGGGGCGAAAAACAGTTTGCCTGAAACCATTTTCCCAAAAGCCCCGATGTCATGTGGTCTAATATGTCAAATCAACAATTCATGTGGGGGAAAGTGATGTCTAGTCAAATCACCTCACATCACTCGTTCATGTACTTCACGTCAGAAAAATGTCAGGTGAACACCGCTGGATAAATAACTCAAAGGATCATCATTTGAAATATATTGGCCAAGCAATGTACCTACATGTAATCTTGTCAATAATTCATGATTAGAACTCAATAACTACCGATATTCAAATATGGGTGGCGTTATTCTGCTCCGGGAAATCATCATCTCAAACTGGATCAAAGTTCTGATTCTTGTACAGTTAAGGAAAAAAAAATCGTGGTCTTTGCAAAATTGAAAGACATTGACGAAGCCAATCAAGCAATATCCAATGGAACAGGGTTTTCGACTAACATGGTGCGTTTATCAATGAGTAAGAAAGAAAGGTTGATTGCATAGATATTAGAAGCCAAATTCCATACTGACACTATGACAGAACCAGAATCATGGGTCATACTAAGTCATGTTATGAGGGACCTTATCATTAATGGGCACACAGATGAACTCTACAAGTGAGCAGTGAAGAAGAAGTAGAGCAAACAACAGAAGATAAAAATCAGAGATGAGGCAGTTGAGAGCATTGGGGAAAATCAACTGGCCTAGTTGAGCACTCTAAAGGAGGAAATCACCAAGTTGGAATAAATTCTCAGACATAATTGAGTATGTTCCAACAAATTTTGGACATATGGAATTTAAAGGAAAAATCCCCAGATATGTCAGACCTATTCATAACGATCCCTTTAAAGTAGGAAAATCGTCATTATACATTACTCCTTTTTGTAACTAACCTCTATTTTTAGAATTATGGGGAATTTTAATCGTTTTTAATTCCACAAGTAACACCTCTCTATATATATCATCCCGAGGATATAGAAAGAATGAGAGGAGAAGGGGTTCTGCCCTCATTGCAGGTAGACTTTGTAAAATCATGGAGCTAAACTGAATATATGATGCAAAAGCAATTTTTTGAACTGTTTATGTAAAGATTCTAATTGGTTGTGATATGAGTTCTGTCTTCTTTCATAGTGTGTGTTTCCTGCATCTTTAAAATTCCATTTGCAGGTTCCTCTTTTAAATTTGAGAGTTAAAGTTATGGAATTTGTCTAAAGATGCTCTAGACTTAGCAATTTAAATTCATGTGATTTCTCTTCTCAACTATTTCATAATTCATTTTAATATGCTCTGAAGCAGTCATGTGTTTTCCTTTTTCCTATTTTCCATGCAAACTTCAATTTGAAAACTTAGACTCATTGCCTCACTTAGCCTTTCTCCTCTAGATAAGTTCTAATGACCTGCTACTGCATTATTTATTTCTGACTCCATAGCCCAAATGTTACCCCCCACTTCTTCAACAACTTCATAATACCCCCCAAAACAAACCAAATCTAGCCACCAATTTCCATAGATATATCAAGTGACACGAGAGAGCCCTCTCTAAGTTGAGAAGGCTAGTGCCTCAGCTCTAAAGTAGTTTGAAATAGTTACCTCTGTCATTTGTCTATTCAGTTGGAAAAAATTTACAAAGTGCTAACATTCTTCAAGCCATGTCACCTCAAGAATTTCAGGATCCACATCACCTCTAGGTAATGTCATCATGCCCCATCACTTCGGATATTTGGTCTTCGGGACTTCGAGAGTTTCCATACTGACACACTTCCAATTATCCCGAACTATGAATTCCTGAGCTGACCAATCTGTCGCCATGTGTACTTCTAGATCAGACGAATAAGATTCACATTGAGTCTTCACCCAGATTCCACGGATCTACACCACGTGTCCTCCTTAATCTAACGATTGAGGCTTACTCTGGCTCTTCATATTTCAGAAATCTCAAACTTCAAAACTTATCTGGCCCCATTGGATTTTATACGAATCCCTAGATCTGGTGACACGTGGCTCTCGGTAGATCAATGGCTGAGATCCTTTCGGGTCTTCGGGTTTCAGAAACCTCAAACTTCAAACCTCCTCAAAGTACATAGGATTCTGTCATGTGTTCTCTTGAATCGAACGGTTGAGGCTTACATCAGGCCTTCACCCAAAATCCACAGATTTACACCATGTCTCTTTTGAATCAGACGACCCAAATTCACCTCAGACAATCCGACACTTGAGATTTACTTTGGACGATCTTGCCACTAAGATCTATTTCAGATGATCGAACGATCGATATTTACTTCGACTCCCCGAATCTCTGGGATTTGGGAGTTTCAAATATCAACTAAAAACCTCTCGAACCAATTTCTCTAGAGTTATTGATATGCTGACACGTACCTCTTTGTGATAGATAGTTAGGATCTACTTTGGCTATACGGAGTTTCAATGTTCGAGCCCTAACATGTCACATCACTTACTACCTTTCAATTTTCAGGGGCACGCATTGACACTTTGGAGTAACCCTCTTTTCGCCCCGCAATTATCCTGACACTGACACGTAACCCCTCGGTGAAATCATGGTTTGGATTGTAGAACCGCCTTGGGGAATTATGTCCCATGCAACTTGGTTCCTCACAATGATGGTTGTTCGTTGATCTCTCTCTCCAATGGGATCTGATGGTGGTGACCTTAACCATTTATTCCTTTTCATCGAATGATCCCTATTCACCTGTCCTCCAATCCAATGATCCCAGATCTCTCCTGATGCTACAATGGCGATCGCTGTCGAATTCAAAGGGGATAGTCATGACCCTTCGAACCCCTTACAACAGGTCTCTGGTGATCTAACTCCTGTGTAGATTCGACAACACCATTCCTCCTGATATTTTCAACTCCATGGTAAGAGTTTGATTGTTAACCACAAGACTCTCACCAACAGAACCAGCCCATACCAACCCAATGTTTCAACCAGAAGCTTTGATACCAAACTATAACATACCCAACCACCCACAGGCAGAGGTATGCTACCTTGAAGCCCACCCTTGGACTTTGTACTCTTACTAGTACCTTCTTTCTTTAATAAGGATACATAAGATATAATATTTAATGACATGCACAACAATATCAAACAAGTATGTATAATATAAGATTTAGTTAAACAATAATTAAAATACACAGTGGAATACATTCATACACAAATAATAATATCACAACAAAGAGAACCTATCTTTATAAAAAGGTGACACCAACTGGCTGCAGACCAAGGACATTCCACCCAACCTAGACACCCCTTCTCCAAATCTCAACGGTAGTGTCACCCTCGAGCCAGGGCTATGAATCCACAAGAATGGTTCCAGAGTGTACTTGGCTTCCCAAACCAGTCAGCTCTCAAGCTCTTAGAGGTTTCCCAACAACTGTAATGATCCAAGTACCCAACTCTCTTCCACCTAACCTATACAACCGAAGATAATTGACCTCCACCCTTCTCTACCATGCAGTCCCTCAGGCTCTGCTTCTCCTTTTTCTAAGACCTGCACCACAACTGGTCCAAAATCTCAATGCTGGAACTCTTAGTACTCACATTTGTGAGAAAAATAGGGCAGAGGCCAACACATCTCAGACATCCAGGCCCCAAGTCATGGCTGGATTGCACCAATGACTATTACAACCAACTATCCCATGGCTAATCTTCATCAGTTCGGTTCCCTTTCCCAATACAATATGCAGATGAGGATGGATCAATGAATGGGTGAGTGAGTGCATGAATGAACGTACAGGAAAATCAATGAACAAGCCATCAGTCGAACCACCCCATTAGACCAGAGGCAGGTTTAAGTAACTTTGTGGGAAATCAATAACCTCCTGGCCTTCCCTAAGAAGCTCACGTAACAGATCCCCTCCCTTAGGTAAAAAGGGTAATTAACATAGGAATAAACTCTTAGCCCCTCAAACCCCCTCTCTTGTGGAATAATAGAACCATATAATTCTAGTCCTTGTTCGTCTAGCAACCAACCATGTATTTATTATTAATAATGATAGAAAACATTACATATATTGGGCACACTAGCCTTTTAATAATTTTTTGGGCACCCTGGCCTCGCAACATTGTAACAATACATTATTTAAAATGTGGGTTCAAAACCTGGGGTGTTATAGTTCCCTTGTAAGGTTTGAAAGGGAGATCACATTACTCATTTATGCCTAGGACTTCCACAGGTACAAAGATTGTGGTCCCTAACTGCAATATTTTTTTATTCTAAGTATTCTAAGGTTTCCTCACAACCTGTTCATCTAGTGGCTGAGAAAGTGGTTGTGCCAATGCAATCTTCAGTCAATCCCACTCCCTTTTTCAGGGGTGATGTGCCTTTAGACCATGTTGTATCATTGCCTATTCATCCAATGATTGATAAAGAGGTCATGCCGATGCAATCTTCAGCTGATCCCACTGTTCTCTTAGAGAGTTTCATGTCTACCAAAGTCGTCATGCCAATGCAATCTTTTCTTAATCCCACTCTTCTCTTGGGGACTGATGTGTCTAGAAGCTATTTTTTTATCATTTCCATATTTCTAATTTCATAAGAAGGGGACATCCCTCTCACTTCGAGAACACCCCCTCCAATTCCTATGATGGTTTCCTTTGATTGGAATGACCTTGTTGATTCTCGCCTTCCTTCTTCTTCACCTTTTCAAATAAGGGTGTAAGTTAATTCAAAAAAAATTTACTGATGTATTGTAGACGAAGGAGCCTCTGCAAGTATTTTATCCTCCTTGACTTGGAAAGATTTGTGTTATCCCGAGCTTGTGACTACTTCGCATGAGATGTTGGATTTTGACAGACTTACTAGTGAATATTTGGGTATTCTTCTTCAGTTTCCTATCTTGTTAGGTGAGAAGATTGTCCCTGTCAATGTTATAGCGGTGCAAAGCTCGTTATATTTCAATATGCCTCTCGGGCATGATTATGTATATCCTATGAACATTGTGGTGTTTATGCTCTTCCAATTGATGCATTTTCGTCACAATGGAAGCATTGTCATTGTCGACCAAATAACATATGATAATCACCATCCTAATTCAGCGTTATTTTAAGATTCCCCTTTATATGTTCCTAGTATTCATGTAGACTCTACCCCGCCATAAGTAAATTATGTGGAATCTTCTCCTTGGTGTTCAATTTATCCTAAGTAGGAACTTGTTCACTCATGTTTTCCTTCTTGAGACTTGGTATCAACAATTGATTCATTTGTTTATCAATGGGGGAATGGAAGTCCTTGCTTCCCCCTATTGGTCCAAGTGATATTGAGTCTCCTTCTGAGTTTGATCTCACTATTTGTAGATCCTTAATCCCTCATGCTTGTGATTCTTCATTAATAGACTCAGTTAGTCCTGGATAGAAACTTCATTGTCATATGTAATATGGTCAATTTGTTTCTCCCCTTGGGACTATCGACCCTCCTCATTTGCGTTATCTCTCATATTTTGAATTTTCTTTAGATGAGGTTATCCTTAAATCCATGACTACAATTTCTATACTGTGGGAAGACTTACACTATGGTTTGTGTTTTCTTCCCTTTTGGGAGACTTTCTAGGCTGACTATCAAAGAGACTCTTGGTTAGAGCCTAGCAGCAGGCTCTACCTAAACCAGTACTATGCATGAGTCATAAGGATATGCAGTGTCTTGCACCATATTGTACAGTCCGGGTTTGTTGTTTTCAAGTTTTGTATTCAATGGTAGCTCTTATTTATTGAAGTTTCTACCTATATTAGATTTATTAACTTCTGGATTGGTTTTATTGATCTTATATGTAGGATCTTGGAGACATTTTTTCTTTGAAATTTTTTCATTGCATCAATCCATTCTGACAGGTATTGACCTCGAAAATGGAATATAGGTTAGGTTTTTCCATACTTGAATTTTTGTATTATTCTTTTTCTGGTTCATTTTGCCTAACGATCGACCCCATTGAATTGTGACACTATCCTTCCTTGTTGATAAGTGTGTCGTGCTTTATGTGGTAGAGACTTCCTTACATGGGAATCCTAGTTAGAGCCTTGCTTTCCATTTGGTGCACATGTTGAATTAATTCATAGTCATGGGAGCCATGTTTCATCCCTCCATGACTTTCTGTTGAAGCCTCATACTGTTTCTTCATCTTTCTCAAGCCTACCTGAGGGACTCCCCATGAGCATAGTTTTTTTTATTTCAAGCTTGATTTAAATTTTGAAATCAACATCCAATGATACTGTATTTATTATTTTCGATATTGTATGGATTACTTGATAAAACTAGCCTCTTGGAATCTTCTTTAATCCCTTTTCAGACTCGCTAAAATTGAAAAGATTGTTGATTGATCTTGTTTCCCTTCACGCTCGCCAAAATCAAATTTGAAGGCATATCTGTCTGATGGTATTTTACACCTTTTTCAATCTGGACGACTAATTTTACGAATAAATTTACACTCTCAGGACTTTTGTTCACTAGAAGAGTATTCTCAGGCATAATTTTAACTGTTTTTCGGGCTAGAGGGACTAAATTTTCGAAAAGGGAACATTCTCGTTGGTTTTGGGTTCTCACCTTTTTTGGGCCTTAGAAATTACTTATGAAAAAGGAACCCCCCTGGAGTCCATAGTTAAGCTCTTTTCAGACTCCCTAAAATTGAAAATATCGTCAACTGACCTTGTTCCTTCACACTCGTTAAATTGGTCTAAAAGAACATCTACTTGGCATGAGTTTAACCCTTTGTCCATCTAGTAGATTATTGTGAAAAAAGGTATGCCTTGGGAGATTTGTCTCACTAGGAGAGTTCTCCTTATTTAATTTTATACTTTTTCAGGCTAAGGAGACTAAACTCAAAAAAAGGTTGTGAGTCCATAGTTAAGTTCTTTTCAAACTCCTTAAAATTGAAAAGATAATCGAGTGATATTGTGTTTGTCACACTCATTAAAAAAATTTTGAAAATACGTCCTTTCGATGAAAGTTTACCACTTTTTTGATCCGTTTGGAATAAATGCGAAAAAGGTACTCCCTGGAGTCTTCTTTTTGCATTTGTTTAGACCCTCTAAATGTGAAAAAACCACGAATCTTACCTTCTCTGGGCTCATAAAAATTTACATGGAAGGAGTCTTGTTGTGTCATACTTAATCACATTGTGGGTCTCATCTTCGCATCTCTGGTCTAATGTTGACTCTATGTTTCTTTCAACTGAACCTTTAAAGCATTCCTTATGCGCAAGCCTTGTAGCATTGTTTTCCTCTGTGATTTGAGACCTTGACCCATGGAGGAATTTTCCCTGAGTGTCCTTATCCTACACATGTCTCCTTCCCTTGAGCATCAATATGTTCCATGCACTGGGAACCGATTTTCTTTCTCATGACACTCGTTCCTCCTTTCTAAAGTAGCATTATTTCATTCTTTTTCAATCTCGTTAAAAAATTGCAAAAGAAAAAAAAATCAAATATTCCAAAAAGAGGAGACAGGAAATATACATTCTTTTTTCGACGACAGAGATATTCTCCCTTGGACAAAGAACATCCTTTTGTTTATTCTTCAATCATTGGGATCTAGTATGACCTTAGGAAGTTGTTCTTGCTACATAGATTTATGTCCTCCTTTGTTTGGTTAGTCTTCAAAACATATGGAGAGTTTGTGGTGCCTCCTGCATCTCATAATTATGTCAATGTTATGCTGCCTGAGTCTGATCATCTTTCATGATTTTGTCCAAGGGAATTTTTATCCAACCTGAGTCACCCTTTCTTCAATTTTTCTCTTAAATTTCATGAGTCGACCATCCCATGAGTCCATTCAAGTCCAGATTCAAAATTGACGAAGTTCTCTGCCTAATCATCGACATCCTCCAGTATTTTATCGACAACTTGTCGAAGACATCATGGTAGTGAATATTACACTCCCATTGTACTCCTATCTTAGTTTTGAAGATCTTGAATTTTTTGCTCAAGCTATGAAGTATTCATCTCCTACCACGGGCATCACTAGCTTCTTGAAGATGCATATTGTACTTGTATATCTTCGACTGATTTTGAGATGTAGATCTGTTGTGTATTTCTCACAGATACACTTTATACATTTATATGACATGGATTTGAAATGTACTTGATTGGAAACCATGATTAGTTCATCCCGATCATGGGTATGCCCACCTCAGAGAGACAATTTTTGTTTTGTAGATGGCACCTCTCGAACTCTGGTCCCGGGCTCACTTGTAATGGTAAAGATATTGTAATGTATTTCGGCCATCATTTTCTCTTCTGACCTCACACATTAGGGGGAATACGTTATATCCCTAAAATTCCCTACCTACGCATACATGGCATTGGCCTTCCTACTTGCATAATTTTCCAAATCATTGTTGAGGAACTCTCTTTAAAAAACCATTTTTTGGAGCATGTATGCACCCTGATGCACTACTTCCCATGTACATAATTAGGCTGATGCACTACTGCCCACGTACATACTCTAGTTGTTGCACTACAACACATGTACATAATCAGGTTGCTGCACTATTGCCCGCATACATACTCAGGTTGCTGCAATAGTTCCCGCGTACATACTCAGGCTGCTGCACTACTACCTGTGTAAATGCTCAGGATGTTGCATTACAACCTGAGTACATATGTGAGCTACATACTAAACAACCCACGTTTTTCTCCAAAATTTGGGAAAATTAAAAATTTGCAAAGAATTCGGGGTAGTTTACGAGTTATAGTCAGTTTCCCAACCAATTCACCTATTGTAGCTCGTCCCCAAACTAAATAAATATAATTTTGTCATATAAAAGGAGGTCTTGGGGTCTCATTCCAAAATATAGAATTAGAATGGTGAAACTCTACCCAAATTCCCTTTCCCTCCTTACCCAAGTATTTGCAACTTTTTTTAAGTTCTTGCCTCAACATTCCCTCTCTAGCCTTTTTCTCCCATACAATGCCTTCCCTTCCATTGGAGTGATCAAGAGATTGTGAGAGAAGGAATTTGGAAGGTTCACTTGGAGAAAATTTAAGAGGATTGCAGACCAGGTTCATGGAGCGTCGACTTGCAAAGGTTGTAATTTCTAATCTTTGAATATTGAATAAAACAATATTTTTCCCTTTCCCAAATGATATCTTTATGTATTTTATTTGATTTATGCATAATAAGTTATATATAACCATAATTGATGAATATTTATAGAATATTGGTAGCATTTTTTTCCTAAGAGTTGATGCAGGTCGTCTTTGGGAGGAGACCAACATCCAAGGAAGCAACAAAGCCCAGGGAAGTCATCATCAAATGTTTGGATCAAATGTAATTCTTCCGAATTACTCTTCTATCATTTTTCGTTCATCTGTGTGGAATTTTTGGGGTAGTGTAGGAATTAGATTGAATTTTAAGGGAGTCATTACTCTATATATACTTAGAACCCTGATATAGTTATAGGGGTATTTTCCCTCTAGAAAATGAAAATGTTGGATATTTTAATATGGGATATATCATATTAGACTTAGGGTTTGAAGTAAATGTCTTGCCTAATAAGACATGGGAAGATATGGGATAACCTATATTAGGATTCTCACCTATTTAGTTGAAGATATAAAATCAGCATAGAGTGGTGCCAATTGGTAGATTGAAGGGGATACTAGTGGATTTAGATGGAGGGTGCACAATGGACGACTTTGAAGTGATTGAAACAATAGATAACACTTCACTATATATAACGTTGTTGGGTCTAGATTGAGATTTTGATAACTAGGATATTCATGGTTGATCGGAATGGCCACAATTTTGTCAATAGGCTGTCAACGTTTCAGATCCAAATTAGGATCCATCTTTAGGACAATGAGCTTGAAGATGGATCCTGATTTGGATCTGAAACATCGACAGTCTATTGACAAAATTGTGGCCATTCCGATCAACCATGAAAACCCCAACCACAGAAATATTTTTAATCAAACTAGGATATTATTAACTTGAAGACAAAGAAGATGATATATGAATCAGGGGAGTACATATTTATTGCACCATTAGATCCCTCAGAAGGAGAAAGGTATGTGGAACCTATTTTTTTTTTATTACAAAAGATGTAAATCAGTTGTACAGAACTACTGCACACGAAGAGGATTATATCAACCCAACTCTAGATGGGATGTTGAGTTGGATGAGCATTAGTTCTTTTTCTTCAGACTCTAACATAGGACTCGAGAAATGATAGCAGAAACTACATGAATTATCCACCAAAATATGTGCTATAATGACGTGCGTGGTAAGATGGATTGGTTCATAGGTAAGAGAACTTCCTAGCTTTTATGGTCTGAATGACTTAGAAGAACTTTTAATAAAGTTTGAATTAGAAGTAGTAGAAAATAAAATATTACCAGTATTAGATATTACTTTGAAATCTACACCTACCCATTGGAGGGGTACATAAGGAGAATATCAAAAATTGGTTCCAATGCAAAAGGTTACTACGCATCAAATTTGGCCTAGAGCAGGAAAACAAAATTTTGGAGAAATATGATGGATTTGGAAAACATAGATAACATGTAGATAGGTGCATAGTTCAATGGATATTAGTACCACCAAAATAATGGACACACCGTTTTATTGACACACCGTTTTATTGACACATTAGAAGGAATTCCAAAGAACTGGTACAAAAAACAGGAACAACACAGGGAAGCTACAAATTGGGAAGAAATGGAGCATAATTTTGTGGTTACATTTTCCTTTGAGAATTAAATCCCAGAAATAGATACAACATTGAAGGTGGTCAATGACAATATTTTTGAAGAACCTGAAGTGGATATTGTGAAAACATATTAGAATTAAAAGAAATTTCGACAGTTGCTACCCTGTTATTATGTCGTAGAAGAAGAAGACCCGGCAGAGGAAATTCCATGCAATATCTAGATCCCAAAAGTTGAAGGAGAGAGGGGAGTATAAGTTCCAAAGATAGATTTAGAAGATTATGTTGCACCATTAACTATCAAGAAGGTAAACATTGGAACTACAAAAATCTCAAATATTGCAAGCATTGGAGATTATTGGGATAATCGGACAGTAGAAAGAATCACATAATTACTGTGCAAGTACAATGATTTGTTTCTAGTGACATTTTCATAGATGAATGGATTAACATGAGAAATAAGAGATATTAATTCAGGAGCATCACTGTCATCATTTATTGAGGTGCGGTGGAATATGGTTCAACACCCAACGCAACACATTTTAACTAGTTTGGATCCCATGGAGGGCACAGCACTTTAATTTTGAGACATTTGTAATTAAATATCCCATGAGATATTCATGCTAGAGACATTGTATATTCCCCAGGATTGTACAAATTTTGAACACCGACTCATAAATGAGATTGTAAATGTTAATTTAATATAATAATTTTAGTGGTAGGATGATTTTAATTGTGATATGAAAGCACCAGAATAGTCTGGAGGGAAGGCTTGAGAAGCCCCTTCATGTATAAATAAATGTAATCTATGCCTAGAAGAGGCTATTGAAAAAGGTTGTTGTTATTTTTGAAGGTTTTTGAAACCATTATAAACTATTGCTGAGTAAATAAAAAAGAAGAGAATTGTTCTCAATTTATGAGACTGTGAATTTTTTTATCTCTGATTAATTGGATAAATTTTATGTTTTTACCTCTGTGTTTGTGTGATTTCTCATGTAAATGGTTGGTTAAATGAGTTTTAAATGCTATTATAAATTTCAACTATTTCTCTTTTGAAATCGTCGTGCATAGTCGCAATGCAAGGTGTGCGGAAGCCAAACCGCTTACAGGTTCAGAAGCTCATGAGAGATAGTGTAAGTTTACACAGAGCAAGTGCAAGGAGTGTGTATACGCTTAGATTAGAGTAAAATATCATAGGAGAGATGAAGTCCAAGGAGTGCACAGAGCCAATACTTAGTTAAGTGTTGATGAAGCTCAAGCAATTTAGCGTAAGTAGTGAATTGGTCCATATAGTCCTAAGGGTCTAAGCTCAGGAGAGAACTGAAAAGTGTGTGCCATAGTTTGATTCATCTAAGTATTGAAGCTCAAGGAGGGATAACGAGTATAAGGTTCCAGGGAGGAACTCAAGAAGAGGATAAATTCCTTTTTTTTAAGGCCGAGTGGACGAGATTCATTCGGGAGAAGTTGAAATCCCTCACATTTGTTGGATAAATGAGAAGGTGTGCAATTGTTAATCCCCAATTCCTTTGGAATTTGCTTCTCTAACATATTTTCAGTTGTTTTTTGTAAGCTAGTCGCAAAGCTCCAAATTCATGGAGTGAACCTACATGATAGATCAATGGGAAAGTGCGAGCCATTGGATCCTGAAGTGTTTCGATGATTCAATAGTCTAGGAAAATTTGGTTGTTGTTGCGTGGATTGGAGAATCCCTCGAAGCCCCGAAGTCCATATTAAATCCTGATTGTTACTTGTTGGTTAAACGTGGACTGTATATTTTCGAGTTGTTCGAAAATCATCTATTTGGAAGGTTTTGGGTGATAATTGTTTTGGCATGGAATAATTCTGAAGCCCTAGAGTATTTGTTAGTTGCATATCATACAAAAGAGACATATTTACATCCATATTTTGATCAATCCTTGACTTGACATTAGAGCACAGTGGAAAGATAGATTAACTCCTACGCTTTATGGTCAACGTCACTTTATGACTGAATTCAACCAGTAATCACTCTACGAGATTGGAGTGTTGCATTCAGTGAATCTTGCAGAGCGTTGAAGTCTTCGAGCTCTGAATAGTGTTTTTCAGTTAATGTTTGGTTCTAGCCCCAAGTCATGTGAGATTCCACTGAGTAAAAAGGGCTAGCACCCATGGCTCGATTCTATAGAAGAAAAGGATCTTAGTATAATGCTCATGGGTTTTTTCTGGACCTGCATAAGGGAAGAAAAAGGGCTTGTGTACATAAGAGAGGATCCAATAGGGATCCAAGAAAAAAATTGTCTCTAGAAGAACATCCTAGATCGAGAGGTCATGCAAGCCCATAGGAGGTTTGCATCAAGTGGTAGAAAAGAAGGAAAACACTCTTTGTGTGTAAATAAATATTCATAACAATGTCGTCGAGGAGACATAGGGAGAGACCTATAGTCAATGCAGTTATGGAGGAGGAAATGAGACAAATTCGTGCAAGGATGGATGACATCAAAACAACACAAATGAGATAACTAAAATTTTGTGATGTTAGTGATGATGAAAGTGAATACCTAGAATAAGAAGCTATAGGAGAAGAAGCATCAAAGGAGAGGTTTTTGAGAGTTGTTTTCAAGCTGGGAACCACATAAAACATGTAAGTTCTGATTTATGATGGTAATTTGAAGGTAGAAGAATTGCTTAACTGGATAAGTGATTTAGACAAGTACTTTTATTATGAGGAGATTGATGATGAGAAGAAAGTAAATAATACAGTGACCAGGTAGAAGGGACATCCAACTTTATGGTGGGATGAGTTGCAAGCTGATAGAAGGAGAAAAGGTAAGACCGAGATTAAGAGCTGGGATAGAATGGTAGCTAATCTCAAGGATAAATTCATACCCAAGGATTATCATCAAAATATATTCAGAAGGTTGTATAATATGAGAAAGAAATGTTTGTTGGTGAAGGAATATACTAGAGAATTTATAAGCTGAATATAAGAGAAGGACATAGTGAAAATGTTGAAGATTTGTTTTTTAGATATATTAATGGATTGAGGTATGAAATCCAGCATGAGATTAGTATGATGGTGATGAGGAATGTAAAGGATTATTATCCAGTAACCTTGAAGGAATAATACAAATTGGTAAGGAAGAAGAGTTAGAAAAACATGGGAAAGAGTCCTAACAGTGGAAGATGAGCCACCGAACAAAAGTTTGAGAAATCAAGGGAAGAAGTTTGAGGATATAACATTAAGAAAAATGGAGGAGGAATTTCTAGAGGAGGATACTCTAGAGGAAGGAACCCTTTTCCAAGAGGTAGATGAAGAGTCATAGGAGGAGAAGTCAAGTGCTATGCTTGTGGGAAAACATGGCACATGTCTTGGGAATTTCTCGACAATACAAATGTAGGAGTTAGAGAAGCTCACATTTATGAGGCACTACAAAGGTATGTGGAGATGGAGATGAAAGCATAAGCATTTGAATAAGGAATATCGCTCGTGTTGAGGAAATCTTTTGTGAAGAAATAAAAAGAGGCATGTGAACCAATCCAAAGAAACAATTTATTTAGAAGTGCTTGCAATACCAAATAAAGAGTATGCAAGGTGATCATAGACATGGGAGCACTAGAAATTTAGTATCCAAGGAGATGGTGGAAAAGCTAAGTTGGAAACAAAAACACATCTGAGTTAATACAATGTGTCATGGTTGCAAAAAGCACATCAGGCTATGGTAAGTAGAAAGTGTAAAGTTGAGTTTTAAAATGGTAGTTATAGGGATGAAGTTTTATGTGATGTCATAGCTATGGATATTTTTCATCTTATGTTAGGAAGACCTTGGAAATATGACAGGAATGTTGCACATGATTGGAGGAAGAATACTTATACCCTTGACAAAAATGGGTGTAAACATATGTTGTTTCCATTAGAGTATAAGCGAGTCAAAGAGAAGGCTAGTTCTAGTATACTTCTCATGAGTGGGAAGGATCTCTTGAAAGAAGTCAAGAAAGATCAAGAAATGCAATTTTCTATTATAGGTAAACTGAGATTCATCCTTACAAATAATTCTATGAATGATTTTCCTATGGAAGTTCAGGATTTTTTGGATGAGTTCGTTGACATTGTGGTGGATGAGTTGCATCATACTTTACCTCCCATCAGGATTATTAGTCACCATATTGACCTTAATCCAGGAGAAATTTTGTCGAACAAAGAATCATACATATTGACCCCTCGGGATAATGAAGAGGTCAAGGAATGAGTCCATAAGTTATTGGACAAAGGATTGATTAGAGAAATATTGAGCCCATGTGTAGTACCAACTGTGTTGAGTCAAAATAAATATGGAGGCTGGATAATGTGCACAGATTCTAGAGCCATCAACAAGATAACCATCATGTATAGGTTTCCTTTACCCAGAATGGATGATTTAATGGATTGTTTGAGTGGAGGTATTTATTTTTACAAGATAGACTTGAAAAGTAGTTATCATCAAATAAGAATGAGAGAAGGAGATGAATGGAATAAAACATTCAAAACAAATGAAGGATTGTATGAGTGGATTGTTATGCCATTTGGTTTAACAACTGTTCCAAGTACATTTATGAGGTTAATGAATGAAGTGCTCAAAGACTTTATTGGGGAGTTTTTTATTATTTATTTAGATGATATTCTATTTTTCAGCAAGACTGAGGAAGAGCATTTAAGACACTTAAGGATGATGTTGAGGAGGTTTCAACAAGAAAAGTTGTTGATAAATTTGAAGAAATGTTCTTTGATGAAGAAAAAAATTGTATGTTTTCAATTTGTAATCTCTCCAAATGAATTGAAGATGGATCCAGAAAGGATGAGGGTTATAAAAGAGTGGTGTTCTCCAAGAAGTGTGTTTGAAGTAAGAAGTTTTCATGGGTTAACTAAATTTTATAGGAAATTCATTAGGAATTTTAGCATTATTTGTCCACCCATACTGGATACTATAAACAAGGAGCATGGATATTTTGAATGGATGAAAGAAGCTGAGAAAGGATTTAGAGTGTTAAAAGATAAGATAAAATAAAAACCTATCTTAATTATGCTAGACTTTAGGAAGATTTTCCAGGTCAAATGTGACACAAGTGGACTGGCCATTGTTGTAGTTTTAAGATAATATGATAAGCTTGTTGCTTATTTTAGTGAGACGTTCAATGATGCTGCGAGGAAATATTCAACATATGACAAGGAATTTTATGCTATAATTAAATCTTTGAAAAAGTGGAGACATTATCTTATACCAAAGGTGTTTATGATGTATACTAACAATCATGCTTTGTGGTTCATAAACATATAAGAAAAATTGAACCAAAGACATGCCAAATGGGTAGAATTCATGCTGAATTTCATTTTTTTCATTAAACATATTAGTGGGAGTGCTAACAAATTTGTAGATTCTTTGAGAATAAGATTTTTATTTCTATAGGAATTCCAAGTGGATATTTTAGGATTTGAACACCTGAAGGAGATGTACTAGGAAGACCTAGATTTGAAGGAAGCTTATGAAGCATGTGAAAATCCATTGTTAAGGGATAAAAACCATTCGATGGATTATATAATCTAAGAAGCACTTTTATTCAAATGAAGTCGATTGTGTATCCTGAAATTCTCAATGAGGGACAATTTGCTGAAGGAAAAACATAGTGGAGGCTTGGATTGACATTTCAGCCATGATAAACATATACGTAGTTAAGTTTTTCATATTATTGGCTAGGAATGAGGTCTAATGTGACGAAGTTTGTGGAAAAGTGCATAATTGTCTAGTATGCTAAAGGAAAGAAATGGAACACATGATTGTATCAACCATTACCTATTCCAGACAGGTCGTGGGATGCTATAAGTATGGATTTTGATATGGGATTGCCAAGAGCCCAGAGGGAAAATGATTCAATCTTTGTGGTAATTGATTTTTTTTTTAAGATGACATATTTTATACCATGTCATGAAACAAGTGATGTTACTCACATAGAAAATATGTTTTTTAAGGAGACTGTGATATTGCATGGGTTACCCAGGAGTATATTCTCAGACAGAGACACCAAATTTGTGGGACACTTTTGGAGGACTTTGTGGAAGAATCTGGGGACAAATTTATCTTTTAGTTCATCATATCACCCCGAGGAAAATGGATATACTGAGGTAGTGAATATAATCTTAGGGAATATGATAAGAAGTTTGGTAATTTAACATAGAAGTTAGTGGGATCAAATTATGCCTCAAGCAGAGTTTACATATAATGATTCAACAAATAGGAGTATTGGTAAGAGACTATTCCAGATAGTGTATGGAATGCATCCAAGAGGAATTTCAGAATTGAGAGATTTAGGAAAATATAAATTTCAAAGTGTAGGAGAAGAGGATTTGGCTACAGAGATACATAAATTGCATGATCAAATCAAAGTACATATATAAGATAGCAGCCAAATATGCAAGAACAAAATATATTAGAGAAGAAAAGAGGTGAATTTTGAGATTAGAGACCAAGTCTCGGCACACCCGAGCAAGGAAATATTTCCAAGAGTGAAATATAATAAACTTAAGATGAAGAAAATAGGGTATTGTAAAATCCTAAGAAAATTTGTTGCAAATGCTTATGAGATTGAACTTCCAAAGGACATGGGAATTTCACCAATATTTAATGTAGAAGATTTGTATCCTTACAATATGGATGATGCAGGAGGTACATATGATCAAGAGGAGATTCAGTGGATGTGATGGATTCCCGAAGTAGAGAAGCCTCAGATAGAAAAGATTTTAGATCAAAGAATTGCTAAGAGAACCAGGAGAAAAGTTTATTATGAGTATCTGGTCAAATGGAAGAGTCATCCAGCAGAATATGCCAGTTGGATAATTGAAGCAGATATATAGAAGCATCAAAAGGAAGTGAAGGATCTCATGGACATGATTCCATGAATATTTTTGTCAAGAAGAGTATGATGCAATAGCATCACCATCATCATTTATTGAGGTACAGTGGAAGATGACTCAACACCCAACACAATGCATTTTAACTGGTTTGGATCCCAAGGAGGGAGCGTCACCTTAATTTCGATACATTTTTAATTAAATATCCCATGAGATATTTAGGATATATCCAATGTATATACTCTAGGAGGTTGTAATTGTATTTAATTCCTATAGGATTGTACATATTTTGAGCATCGACTCATATCTGAGATTGTAAATGTTCATTTAATATAATAATCATAGTGGTAGGATGATTTTAATTGTGATCTGAAAGAAATAGAATAGTATGGAGGGAAGGCTCGAGAATCCCCTTCGTGTATAAATAAATGTAATTTATGACCAGAAGAGGCTATTGAAAAAGGCTTTTGTTGTTGTTGAAGGTTGTTGAAACCCTTGTAAAGTATTGCTGAAGAAATAAAGAAGAAGAGAATTTCTTTCAATTTTTGAGACCGTGAATTTGTTTATCTATAGGTAATTGGATAAATTTTATGGTGTTATCTATGCGTTTGATACACATATAAATGGTTGGTGGAATTATTTTTAAACGATATTATAATTTTCAATTGTTTATCTTCTGAAATCTTGGTGCAAGGGGTGCATAGTGCCAACGCAAGGGGTGCGGAGGCCGAACCTCTTATAGGTTTAGAAGCTCATGAGAGATAGTGTAAGCTTACATAGAGTGAGTGCAAGGAGTGTGCCTACACACAGAGTAGTGTAAAATATCATAGGAGAGATGAAGTGCAAGGAGTGCATAGAGGCAATACTTTGTTAAGTGTTGATCAAGATTAGGAGAGTTAGCACAATTAGTGTGTTGTTCCATATAGTCTTAAGGGTCTAATATCAGGAGAGAAGTGCAAAGTGTGCATCATAGTTTGAGTCATCCAAGAGACGAAGCTCAAGGAGGGATAATGAGTATAAGGCTCCAAGGAGGAACTCAAGAAGAGGAGAAATTCCTTTTGTTTAAGGCCAAGTGAATGAGATTCATTTAGTAGAAGTCTAAATCCCATATAGTTGTTGGCTAAAGGAGAAGGAGTGCGGTTGTTAATCCCCATGTCCTTTGGAATTCGCTTCTTCGAAAGGTTTTGCTTTTTTTTTGTAAGTGACCCTTGGAGTTATGAATTCATGGAGTGAACATACACCATAGATTGGTGGACAAGTGCGAGCCATTAGATCCCCGAGTGGTGCGATGATTCGACACTCTGGGAAAATTTGGTTGTTGTTGCTCTGAGTGGAGAATCCCCTAAAGCCCCGAAGTGTGGAGTAAATCACGACTATCATTTGTTGGGTAAACATGGACTGTGCATTTCTAAGTTGTTCAAAATTCAGCTATGGAGAAGGTTTTGGGTGACAATAGTTTTTTTGTGGAAAAGTCTCAAAGCTCGAAGCCTTGGAGTCTTTCTTAGTCGTAGATTGTGCAAAGGAGACAAATTTCTATCCTCCATCCGATCAATCCTTGATATGGCATTAGAGTGTAGTGGAAAGATAGGGTAACTTGTACACGTGCTGGTCAACATCACTTTATGACTGAATTCGACTAGTAACCACACTGGGAAATTGGAGTGTTATATTTAGTGAATCCTTTGGAGCACCAAATTCCTAGAGCTTGGAATAACTCTTTTTTTCTAGCATTCAGTTCTAGCCGAAGGTCATGTGAGATTTCATTGAGGAAAAAGGGCTAGCTCCTGTGGCTCGATTCTAGAGGAGAAAAGGGGCTTAGTATAAGAGCCCACAGGTTTTGTGTGGACCTACATAAGGGAATAAAAAGGGCATGTGTACATAAGAAAAGATCCAGCAAGTATCCGAGAGATAATTCAACTCCAGAAGTAGATTGTAGACCAGGAGGTCAGATGATCCCATAGGGGTTTTGCATCAGATATGAAGATCCATTTGAAGATAGATGCTAGACGTATATGATAAAGACCTTATAGGTTAAATATAGTGTATAAGCATAAGGTGAAGGAAGAAATCGAAAATATGTTAGAGGTTGATGTCATAGAATCTGTGAAAGAATCAAAATGGATTATCCCTATGGTGGTGCATGGAAATAAGCAAGTGGGGAATCAAAATTTGTGTAGATTTGATAAAATTGAATGGTTGTTGCCTACATTATCCTTTTCCTACCCCATTTACAAATGAATTTTTGGATAATGTAGGAGGTCAAGAAGCCTATTCATTTATAGATGGATTTTCATAATATCATCATATTAGGATAGTACCAGAAGATAGAAAGAAGAAACCATTTTCTACAAAATGGGGATCATTTTAGTATACAATAATGCCATTTGGGTTGAAGAATACAGTTGAAATTTTTTTAAGGGTAGTAGTAGCGATCATTAAGCACTTTATTCACAATTTTTTGGAAGTCTACTTGGATTATTGGGTGAATGGTAGTCAATTGAAACTGTACAGGGACAATTGAACTACCAACCTCCAGTAATTACAGTGTAGAAAGTAGAATTTCACATAATATATATAGTAGGAAGAAAAAGAAGAAAAATAAAAGAAAAAGTATAAAAAGAAGAAGAAGGCAGAAAATAAAGTAGAAAAATGAGGAAATGAAAAAAATAAGTAGATAGATGGATCAGTGGTCGAAATACAGTTGGAGGATACATCACGCAGTAGAATATAGGAAATGAAATGACAGAACTTTGTGATAGAATAGACAAAAGCGCAACACGTAACAGACTGGTGTGACAATAAGTGAGCATACTATGTGTAGGAAAAATACAATAGAAGTAAATTTCAGTGTGTTAGAGAAATATGATAGTATAAAAATAAAGGTGCACCAGAAAAAAAAAAAAAGTCAGAAAAAGAAAAACCGGCCACCAAAAAAATGAAGCGCGAAACGAACATTTATGACAGTGAAGGAATCATGCCCAGTAAGATTTGGAACCTTTATGATAGCACTATAGAAGAAAGAATTGTGTCTTACAAGTTGAGAAAACATAGATATAGGGAGTGAAAAGCTAAGAACGAACATGCGATTTAGAAGGAAGTCAGTGAGAAATTTGAAAAAACTACCCAGATGCAACACAAAGGAAAAAAAAAATAGCAACAAATGGTGCAAGAACATGGCATGCCAGTGAAGGATGATGAAGAAATAGTATAGATAACGACAGTGACAAGTGAAAACTTTAACATTACTAAATACATGCTACATCTAATAAAATACGTGGTGCATAAGCAGGTCAAGGACATGGAATAAATGAAATAGGTATTGGCTAAGATACCAACAAAATAAATATATAAGTTACAAATGATCATCGCACAAGAAGTTCAATCAAGGGAGAAGACATATGAAACAAACTTGGAGAAATACAAGGAGAGAAGGTGGTGTTAGAAACAATTCTCAAACAAGTGTATATCAAACACGAGGAGGGAAAATAACATGCAAACAAATTGGAGAAAATATTGGAGGAAGTCTTCCAAATGATCCCAGACAATACACTAGTAGGAGAAATCAGCGTGGAAAAAAATATAAAGAGGACAGCGCAGATTATAGATGGGTATAAACATAATATATTAGAATTGGTTTCAAATTCGAAACTAACCACCCCTTCAAAATTCCGATCAAATAGGAAGTAGAACAAAACATAACACACAGATAGGATTGCATTGGAAGTAAAAGTTATAGTAGAGATCTATGAAAGGAAAGCGCAGATATGGATGAGCCTGGAAGAAGACAAAGGGATCCAACTGTTGGATCAAAGGGAAGTAAAGATTAATGTCGCAGTCTGTGATTTGAATAAGAGACAAAAGATGATGAGTATTTCAGATAGAATAAAAAGTGCATAGGAGATGAAAAACCTACAAGAAGAATTGAAGATAGTCCAAGGGGAAAGAAATACAATAAAGGATCAGTCGGAGCCCTTGCAGGAGCAAGGAGAGAGGATGATAGTATAGGTGGAAATAGAGAAGGGAATAATGGAATATTTACACTTGGAGAGTATAAAAGTTCTGGAGGAGCACACAACAATGCAGGTGGTGGAGACCTTGAAAAAAAAGAGTGTGCAGGACACCAGGCATTGGATAAATCTGTGTAGGATTCACACACTATCTAAGTGGCTTGGGACGAGCCACATGTTATTGTTTGGGGCATGTTGGATCGAAATTTTTTTGGGAAAGGATTGAGATACAACATACAAAACAAGGAAGAATGGACCAAGGAAGCAATGTGCACCAGGAAATGAGGAGAAAATAATGCGCAATAAGGAAAAGGAAGTAGCACATCGGCAATAAAGGAAAATCAGTGTGAAGAAATCATGGATTAGCACACAAAATAACATATAAAGTCGATACGTTGAGTCCACTTAGAATGAGGGTTTTGAGTCAGGATGTAATGATTTTCACCCATTTTTGTAATATAAATAGAGGATATATGAGGCATTAGAGGTGTGAAGTGTGATTGTGTTATCTTGGAACTCATGTATGACGAGCAATATCTTTTTGGATAACTTTAGAGTCTTGAGTCATAGTACTAGTTTTTTTCTAAGAGATGTGGAGCTTAATTTGTATTAGTTTTGGAGAGTCATGATGTATAATTGAGGGTCGTGTGGAAATATGTGTATCTTTGTGTGACATTGGCCAGCCTCACGAAGTATCATGAAATTTTGATGTAGTGCACGCACAACCATATTTCAATGAATAATAAATACACATAATTTCTTTATGGATGTAGCCCAGGGGGGGTGAACCACAGTAAAATAATGTGTTGTGATGTGTTTAAATGATGGTTGTGTTGTTTATGCAATTATGAATGAATGATGAATGGATAAAATAGTCTCTTATAGCGCGTAGAATAAAATAATTGTTAGACTTAGATGAATGATATAATGAAGTATATGGTATGATACATGCTAAAGTAGAAAGAAGTAGAACACCCCTAATCTCTTCCATGACTGCAGACATTTGCATCCTTCAGTCGCCGACAATTCATCTCAGGCGAGACTTTGATGTGCACTATGTGCACAATGTAGCCTTCTGGTTTACTAGAAGGGATGATGGTTTCTAGGGTTTTTTTGGAGAACTAAGGTAGAAATCGGGTCCGCCCATACATCCAACAATCATTTTTTAAGATAAATCATTAAACACAAGAAGGTTTTATTGATGAAGGTGGATACTTCAAATAATTTTGTAGATTCATTGAGATTACTTCCTTGGATTTTTCACTATGTAATCTTATGACTCCATATATGCAAAGAAAAAAATAAGTTGGATAATATTCGGTATGTGCTATTTTATTTGAACAATTCCTACAATTTCAAGGGAGGAGCCCCCAAAATTTTATTTTTCGAGTGGCTTTTGCATCTATTTTTAGTGGTTTTCAACACAGAATTTTTCCTTTTCACAGTTTTGTGGTGCATGAGAGGATTTGTGTCTTGCCCATGGTTTTTTAATTCCTATTAAGGAATTAAGGTTGTGGTATAATATGGGTCAATGTATTAGGGGTTTTGGATGTCACATATCCTATATATATTGTGTTTTAAACAATGAAGTTTAAGATATTGTTTTAGGACAAATTGGTAAGTGTGAATACAAACGGATCTCCCTAGTTTCACCCCGAAACTAGAACAAAACAAGACAGAATATAAAACTTTCCCTAAGTTTTAATTGTCAAGCATACTAACTAACAAGAGATAAATGACATACCTTTTAAATGCTTCATGTCCTCGCTAGTGTCATCCTCACTCCATTTCAAGGCTTGTGGGATGTTGAACCTATAAAAATACATAAGACCATGAAGTGAAAGAAACAATGTATACTTGAGAAAACCTATGTATTTGATCAAGTCATACAATAAAATAAGAACAATTTTATGGGAAAGAAATATATTACTATATTAGAAATTTGAAAAGGAGAATACAACCAATGCCTTGATGTTGTAGCATCCCTTCCAACTATTCATTTCTTCCCACACACTTCTGCTCCATGGATTCTAAGACTGTAGATATGACATATACTTATGATCTTAGTTTGAAAAATTGAAGCTTAAACCCAACATAGACCCAAAACATCCATATGAATTAGCTATAGATGAAGCTAATCCAACCTCTTGGCTAGACTAATATCTCATTAGTTGAATCTCTGTAACTAAGATGAAGTTCCAAAAATTCTCTAACCATTCCCAAGATAACCTTCCAAAGGAGGGACCCCCTACTTTTATAAGTTTAAAAGGATAGGGTGAGGAGGTTAGGATGGTACCATGGGAACAAGGATGTGACTCATATCCAAACCAATTAGAGGCCACCTCACCCTTGAAGCTTCTATTCTAGAAGCATTGAGAAGCTTCTCTTTTTCTTCGTACAGGAGATCATCACACCCTAAACATTAAACAAACTGTGACAATGTAGCAGGACACTATGATGCAACCTGCATCGATCCTAGATCGTCTCACCCTTAACACTGAGTAAGGTACGACGATCCTTCTTTACAATGTTTTTTACAAAGGAAAAAATAACTTCATTTCTCTCAGAAAGTTTGTCTTCATTATTCTTCAGGGATTAAGTCAATAGATCCTTCTAAATACAAAGGATATGGGTACATAATTAATGTTCATAGGGGTGACAAAAATAAGGTGTAACAAAAATCCCCTCAAAGTATGAAGTTAGAACAGAGGGATAGATAAAATAATTTGTCGAGTGTGTGATGGGAACATGGAACACGTCGGTTGGATACCTGCCAACAAACCAAGAAAAAAAGTAAAATAATATATCATCATTGAGGTAGTAATTCCCATACTCAGAATACAAATGAATCAAAGCATAAATGTCGACATGCAAAGATCCATGTCAAGTAAGACAGGTTATGGCCACCAAACATACACTATGGATCCATGCCATTATGATTCAAATCTAAATATAGCCACCAAAAATACATTGTGGATCTATATGATAAAGACTCAAATTTGAACATATCCACAAGACATACATTGTGGATCTATGCAATAGCACAATCTGAATATACTCCAACACAACCTGAATCTATCAGAAAAGATTCAGGGTCTTCATCTCCATGACTCTGTAGTACAAATCTAACCATGTGAATACATGTGTTGAAGTATAAAATGGTAGAAACCACTTAATTACTAGTTATTAGTGAATACCTTTAACAATTGTGATGGAAACCACCATTAATTTCAATGACTCCCAAGGTACACTAGTACAATCCAATAGGTGTGAATTTATGAGTTGAAGTTGAACACTCGACGGAATCTCCCGATTAGGGGTCAATAATTAAAACCCACTTTCAAAAGAAAGGAAACCTGCCATTGAGGCATACAAGTTCCAAGGTACCAATTAGTTTCTAGGTATAATTCTCAGATAATGAGTCGAATTTGATAGGAAAAGACTTGTCACAGGAGGGCCTTAATGTATCCTCCATCAATGACATGAAACAGGTAAAAATATTTGAAGTAGATCATAGAAACAAGTAATTCTAGAAAAAATCAGGGATTGCCAATGCAATAGAAGGATTAAGGACTATATAAATGGCCGACGCAATAGAAGGATTTCTTGGTTTAAATTCTCTTTGAACATATTGATGACAAAAAAACTATCTTGGAAAAATTGACTCAACAACAGGGATCAAAAGCCAATTTGTAATCTTATAAAGGAGTATGATCAAGAGACAAGAAAATTTTCCAACCTATACACAAAGAGAGTGAAAGGGTTTCATGTTCAAAAGAGACTCACTTACATAGAATATAGGTTTAGACACATTTCTTTCTTAATTTCCCCCCACCATTTCTCGTGAGTACCTCTTTATTTTTACACAATCTTGAGGAGGACAACATAGGCTTGAACTATAAGCTCATCCTTCAGATGATTCCCTCAGAGCATGTTTAAATAAACCTAGGAAGAAGTGGTTCAGTCCCATATGGGCCTTTCAATGTTTTTTTTACGAGTCCAAAGAAAGAAAATTCAGTGGTATTTTCATATTTATGGAGTTTGAGAAGAACTTAAAGAGGAATCATGCTTTATTAGAGTGTTCATTTTTCGTAAAGTAGTCTGATGAGACCAAAAAAGAGATAAAATACCACTCAATAGACATGCTTTATAATTCACTTTAACAAGCGTGAAAGACAACAAGATCACTCGACAATCTTTTCATATTTATAGAGTCTGAAAAGAGCTTAATGGAAACTCTAAAGGGTTCATTTTTCGTATGACCTTTATGAGTCTCAAAAATTGATAAAAAATTAATTGATTACATTCTCATTGATTTACGAGCATGATAAAGAACAAATACTAAGCTTGGGACTGTTTTAATTTTTACGCAAGATTAAAACAAAACAAAACTATGCTTGGGATATTTTTTTTTTTACACAATCTTAAAACTAAACAAACTGATGATTGGACCTGGTTTCATTTTTACACAAGCTTGAACCAGAGAAAACTATGCTTCAGGTAGGTGGTTTTATTTTTACACAAGATTGAACCAGAGAAAACTATGCTTGAGTTAGGTGGTTTCATTTTTATTCAATCTTGAAACAAAGAAAACTATGCTTGAGGTAGGTGGTTTCATTTTTACACAAGATTGAAAAAAAGTAAAAATTATGCTTGCAACTTCCCAATCCATTATCTAGGGATGGTTGGTAATTTCCCCCCAGCTTAAGAATCTAGCGACTTAAGTTCAACATGAAGTTGAGAGGCTATAAACATTACCCCCCAAGCTTCATTTCATCCAACAACATAAGCAGATGAAATGAGGATTCAAATACTATGCGTAACTAAGTACTTGACTCAAATGAAGAGGGGGAAAATCTATTTCATTTTTTAACGCGATTGACACAGGAACAAGAGCTTTTCTCAAGACAATTTGTTTTATTTTTTAACAATCTTTTCACGAGACAAGAACTATGCTCATAACCTTTGTTTCATTTTTAATGAGGTTTCCACAGAGATGCAAAAACTATCCTTATAAGATCTATTTCATTTTCTAACGAGGTTTCCACTTATACGCAAAAATATCCTTGTAGGATATGTTTCATTGTTTAACGAGGTTTCCACAGAGATGAAAAAATATCATTGTACTTGGTTTCATTTTTTAACGAGATTGAAATCATAAAACCATGCTCAAAGATGGTTTCATTTTCGAATGAGGTTGAAATCAAAATACCATGCTCAAAGCTACTCCTCTTTATCATGGCTTCCAAGAGGAAAATACTCTAGAAGGACACCATGTTAAGGGATAAAACTCGGTCATGGATTCCAAGACATATTCACTGGACGAAAGAACAATTCTTTGGAAGGAACACATGTCGAAGGTTATGAGAGGGGTAAGGAGATCAGGCTCTAAAATCCCTATCGAAGATATCACCATGTCAACTACCAAATCCATGTCATAAGAGACTGATCTTAATATGAGAGGCTCATTTTCATTGGAAACTGAAGGCATGGGAGACAATGCCACATAATTGACCTGTGGCAAGGGTTATACCATCTTCATATAAGAACCGCTTAGGGAGTTCGAATGAAAGTTGATCACTAGTCATAATTCTTCCATCATGAGGGAAATATATCACATGAAAAAGAGTGGACATGATATCTTTGATGGCATCGGCATAATCTCTCCCAAGGAGTAAATTGAAATTCAAGGGGTCCTGGACTACCATAATATCAATAAAGACAATTTTCCCTCCCAAATTTACTGGAAAATGAGGAAGGACCCCTAAAGGGTGACTGGTTCTTATATTAAAATCTAACATATTCTGGGTAACTGAAACAATCTAAGGACAACCCAAAGCTTGCCAATAAATAGAGGACAAAATACCAACATACGCACCGTCATCTATTAGCATCTGAAGAATGTCCCGAACAAAAACATGTACTGTAATATTGAAAGGAATGTCAGAGGGAAGATGAGGTCCAGTTAACACACCCCAATAAAAAATTATGGCCTCATTATTTGGAGGGGGTTCCATGGGAGAAGCAGGAATTCCTCCTGGCATGGTATATTTTGTATAAACAAGAAAAATGTGTGTAGTATCGGGTTTACTCTCTAGTGGGACAGTAGGATCATTCGATGACAGGATCAGATCAAGAACTTGGGTTTCATTCTCCAAGGGGAGAATGTGGTCGATGGATGGAAATAGATTGAACACTTGGGTTTTACTCTCTAACGAGAGAGTGGGATAGAATGAGAATGGGATCAGATTGACCACTTTGTCAACTGGTTCAATTAAGGACATGACTAGGTTGACTACCTGATCATCTGGACTAACCGACAAAGGGACTGGATTGATAATTCCATCAACTACATGTGGGTTGAGTGTAATTATATAGTAATTAGTTGGAAGTTGAAGCTGGGAAATAGTCATGCCTTCCAGTAACTTTGAGGCTTCATCCATACGAGGTAAAACATGAGTTTGATGACTCCCTCCTCATAACCTACACGGGAACTTGACTATACTTTTCTTCTTCCCAATGGTATCATGACTAGTTGACAGGAGGTCATCAACATGTTTCTCAGAGGCTGACGACATGGGTTGACAAAGGCATGTAGACCATGCTTCTATAATCTTGGATAGACTAGGGAAATACTTAAGAAGATGGATACCCTTATAAATCCTACAAGGGTGCTTGGGCTCATGGGTTGTTTCAGTGATCTTAGCATCATCAACACTCCCAACACAATTAATAGTAACTGGTTGTTTTCCAACATGTCTCGTAGTGGTTGGAAGTTTGGACCCTTGTTTATTTTTATTCTTCTTAATCTTCCTTTTCTTCTTCTTCTTATCCATTAGGTTACTAGCTTCAGATATTTCACTCGATGAAGAAGATGAAACAGAAGAAGACCTTGCAAGTGAATAAGGAGAAGAAGATCCTATTGGTGAAGAAGGTGAAGGTTCAACATGAGGTTGATGTTCTTTGGGGGAAGTGATTCAAACTGAAGAACTTGTTGTATTCGGGATTACCCGAGTGGAATACAACCATACTGGTAACCCAATTGTGAGACTTGGAAGGATCAAAGTAGCAATGTAAAGAGGACCAATGTTTCTGTAAGAAGGAAAAAAAAGAGGTTCCCCTAGAGCAAGGGTTCATTCATTGGTCATTCCAGGAACTGATGCCATTAAACATAGATCCAACCTAGAGTCCTCTAGGGAAAACAAACAACACATGCTCAAAATCTAGGAAGTAAGCAAACAAACAAAACCTTCTCACAATGAACACACTAGTTGGTGATGAAATCCAATGTCGCAGGAATAATGTAAGAAGGGTTTGAGATAGAGAGGGTGGAAAATTTATGTTGACGACCTGCTTAATGGACTTATGCCTTGGTGCAAGATTCCACACAATAAACATGGATTTACTCTCCAAGGAGTCTGAATGAGTTTGTCCAACGTCGATTCCAGGTACAATGGAGACTTTCCCCTTCACAATCACCTCATGTATTAAACATAAATAAACGACATTAAGGTTACCAAATAAAACAATTATGCCTGGGGAAATAGTCGACAATCCGATATACGCACAAGGGTAGGATAACTGAGCCCGAAATCGATTTGAGAAGGCCTGCACATGATTTTTTTCTCAAGTGACCCCCAATAATATGCGCAACCACTACACCAAGACCAACAAAGTAGGGTTAGTAACTCTGTTGGCCTTAATTCGGCCTCGTAATTGACCCTTGTGTGAGAAGGGGTTCCCAAGACAAAATATAGTAAATGGATTTCACTGCTCCCTAACTCAATATTATATGTTTGTTTACAAATTTGGAAAGTTATGTTTCACACCTATTCCAAATCCCTACAACTAATCTAATGTAGGTTGCAAAGAGCCCTAGAAATAAAAGTTTCTAGGTAGAGTTTAATTAATGTGTAAATTTTATTAGGTTGTTGTTACTCAAGAGGAAAATGGTGTTGACTAAATGATGTTTTGACTGACTCTAAACAATACAAAGAAATGCGAATGAAAATATTTCACTTCGATGAAAGCTATATTATGAGAAGAAGAAAATGTTTATCATTCCCAGATGCACAATGTCCCAAAATTTTATTAAACTCGTCGATATCAAGATACTTAAGAAATGAGCCAAAGAGATTGTACACCAATACACGAGCCAAAGAAAATTCCAAAAACCATGCAATTTTCCTACTTCAAATGTAAATATTCCCCCAATCTAATGCAAAGAAAGAAATTAAATTTTTTTATTTCAAAGATAGCTAAAAGAAATAGAAAATCTCTTTAAAAAAATGCAACCCAAACACTGAACTATTCAATACAAAGAATAAGATTTCTTTCACTAAAGAATTCAAAATAAAATATGTTTTGTCACTGAAAGAAGCTCAAAGGAAGAGATAAAAAATATTTTAGAATAAAACAAGCTAAAACAAAGAAAAGATGGCTAAAAACAAACTTAACAATGTCAAGAAGACTATAACCAAACTATAATCAAATCACCCCAAAACCATAGGTCATATCTGGGCAAGGAAAATCACCAAAAACTAATTTTTTTCACAATCGTCGCAGGCTGTAAGATGAATCCAGTGTGACAATCCTCATCGTCACAAGTCACTAAAGACCAAACTATGACAATTTCTCACTGTCTCTCAAAGAAGGGTGCATCGATCAAGGGAAAAATGAAAAAAATGAAAAAGCAAGAAATTTTTCTAGTGAAATAAACAGTGAGAGAGTCAATATGGATCTCCCAGTGACTCAGAAAACAGAAGCCAGAAAATCAAAGAAAGAAAGAAAGACAAAGTAGGAAAACAAAAAAAAATTCCCTAGTATGTTCACCAATTTTGTTTCTGGACAAACCGGTAAGTGTAGACACAAACCGATTTCCCTAGTTTCACCCCGAAACTAGAACAAAACAGAACAAAATATAAAACTTTCCCTAAGTTTTAGTTTTCAAGCATACTAACTAACATGAGATAATTGACATAGCTTTTAAATGTCTCTTTTCCTCTCTAGTGTCATCCTCGCTCCGTTCGAAGGCTTATGGGATGTTGAACATGTAAAAAGACATAAGACAACGAAGTGAAAGAAAAATGTATAGTTAACAAAACCTATGTATCTGATCAAGGAGTCATACAATAAAATAAGAACAATTTTGTGGGAAATAAATATATTACTGTATTAGAGATATGAAAAAAAGAATACCATTGATGCCTTGATGTTGTAGAGTCCATTCCAAAGGTTCCTTGCTTCCCACACACTTCTACTCCACAGATTCTAATGTAAGTTTTAAACCTGTGAAGTAAAGAAATGCATATAGACTCTTAAGAAAAACAAAATTTAATCAATGTCTCATACACATAGTACACAATGATTTATACTAGAAACCCTAAACCAGGGAAAACCTCTCTTATATTCATTATCTCGAATTTCACCATTCACCATACAATATATACAATGTTTTTAGGTATTTCGTAGATACCAAAACCCTAATCCCTGAATCTGGGATTAATTTAGAATACCACTAAAAATAGAAAAATCCGCTAAAAATAGCAAAAACCGTTGAGACGTAGTTTTCGAATTTGACGCTCCCACACACACACATGAAAAATATAACACGTACCCAACATTCTCCCACTTGTTGTTTTCTTTGCATCTAGGGGTCCACAGGATTATATAGTCATCAGTCCAGGGAAACAATGCCCATTGTTACTCTACACCAGAAGAACTTTTCTGTGCTCGGAGACTTTGTTAATGAATCTGCAACATTATTCAAAGTGTCAACCTTTTCCAGCAACACCTTTTTTTCCTCAGCCATGTCTCTCACAAAGTGATACTAAACATTAATATCCTTTGTCTTCAAATGATAAGTTGGGTTCTTTGCTAGGAAGATTGCACTCTGATTCTCACAATCTAATCTCACTACTTATTGTACCAACCCAATACCTGAACACAATCACTATAACCATACTGATTCCTTGCTTGCATGAGTGGCTTCCATGTATTCATCTTCTGTAGTTGAGAGTGCCACTACGACCTATATTTTTCTCATCCAACTGATTTCTCCTCCAAATAGGTTAAACACATACCCACTTGTAGATCTTCTGCGATCTAGATCTCCAACCCATTCTGCATCAACAAAGCCATGCATGTCCACCACTCTATCCAATCTTGGCCTTCCTTGGTATCAAAATCCATAATTGGTAGTGCCACACAAATACCTAAATACCCTCTTTACTGTTGTCCAATGCTCCTTCCCTGGTTTTGACATATACTTTCTCAAAACTCCCACTACATGTGAAATGTCTGGTCTAGTACAGACCATTTCATACATCAAATTGCCAACTCTGCTGCCTTACGAAACATGGTACATGTCCTCTTCTTCTTCCTGTGTCTTGGGACACTGATTTGCAGATAACTTTACACCTATAGGAATAGGAACCTTGACCGGTTTACTTGCATCCATATTAAACCTCTGCAATATCGTCTCAACATATTTTCTTTGATTCAACCAGAGTTTCCTATTTTCACGATCTCCTTTAATTTCTATTCTCGGAATGAAGTTAGCAGCACCGAGATCCTTCATGTCAAATTTGGAAGATAGCTACGATTTCACCTCGATAAAATCCATGTTATTTCCTACCAACAACATGTCATCAACATACAACACTACTTAAATGAAGTGATTACCAACCTACTTGGAATATACACAGTGATCATCCCTACTTCTGACAAATCCCAATCCAAGGATGTATGTTTCAAAATTTTGGTACCACATCTTAGGTGATATCTTTAGACCATATAGTGACTTCTTTACATTATAGACCAACTGTTTCTTTCCCTTCACTACAAAGCCTTCTGGCTGCTTCATGGAGATTTCTTCTTCCATATTCCCATGTAGGAATTTTGTCTTCACATCCATATATTCCACTTCAATATCAAAAGCAGCAGCAATAGATAAAATAAATCTAATAGGGGTTAACTTAGAAACAAGAGAAAAAATCTCACCAAAGTCAATTCCCTCTACTTGGGAATAACCTTTTGCTACTAACCGAGCTTTGTATTTATCCACTTTTCCTTTTGCATTAAACTTCTTCTTAAACAACCATTTTCTACCAACAGATCATCTTCCCAATGGAAACTCAACTATATCCCATGCCTCATTCTTATCCAAGGAATCCATTTCTTCAACCATGGCCTTCTTCCAAAGTTTACTATCCTCTGAATTCACTGATTCTGTGACAGTTGTGGGATCATCATTAGTAATAGATAAAGAAAAATTGGAATGGAAATCAGGTGGAATATACCTTTCTGGTTGCCTTCTTTATCTCACTAATATCCTCAATACTGGGGTATGAGTTTCTTCTTCTTCTTCTACTTCATCTTCTTCAAATGATTCAGATTTTGCATCATCCAACTCAAGCTCTATTTTCTTAGGTTCTTATGGCCTTGGTAGGAATTCCTGTTTGGAAACATCTTTTACCTCTCTGAAAACAACATCTCGACTGTAAACAATGTTCTTGGTATCTGGGTTCCAAAGCTTATAAGCTTTCAAACTATATTTATAACCAATAAATATACACTTTTCAACCTTTTTATCCAGCTTACTCCTATTTTCCTTTTGAACATGTACATAAGCATCACAACCAAACACTCTAAGATGTTGAAGAGAGGGTTTCTTTTCAGTCCATACCTCGTGTGGAGTTTTATCATCCAATGTTGATGAAGGTGATTGATTGACCAGGTAACATGTTGTACCCACTGTCTCTCCCCAGAATTCCTTTCCTAACTCCACACTGTTGAGCATGCTCCTTTCTTTTTCCATTAGTGTCATGTTCATCCTTTCTGCAACTCTATTCTTTTGAGGAGTGTATGAAGTAGTCTTCTTCCTTACTATACCACACTTCTTACAGAATTCTTTGAATTCATTTCCACAGAATTATCCACCATTATCTGTTCTCAATACCTTTATTTTATTTTTTCCCTGATTTTCTACCAGGGCCTTAAACTCTTTAAATTTATCAAATAACTCAGATTTCTTTCTAAGAAAATAAATCCATGTGTTCCTTGAGAAATCATTTATGAATGAAACCTAATACATAGATTTACCTAGGGATGGAACAGGAACAGGTCCAAACACATCACTGTGTATCAACTTTAAGATTCTCTTTGCTCTTGTAGCACCAGATGAGAATCTTACTCGATTATGTTTACCATATATGAAATGTTCACAGAAATCAAAATACTGAGTGAAATTAGGCATACCTTCAACCATACCTTTGCCATGTAGTGTTCGAAGGCCCTTTTCTCGAATATGCCCCAGTTTTTGATGCCACAACATGGTCTTCTTTTCAGGGACGATATTGGTCTTTTCTCCTTCATTTCTCTGCTCAGGGACTACATAAATGTTACACCCATTAGTATAAGTGCTTCCCAATAACTTGTACATAGTTCCACACTGAACTCCCCTCATCAACACCATTTCTCCTCGTACCATCTTGCAAGTGCCCTTTCCCAATACAATATCGACTCCTGCATCATCCAACTTGCTTACATATATTAGGCTCCTGGTTAGTTTTGGAATGTACAGAACCCCAGGGAGAGTTCTAATCCTTACATATTTTAGCAACAACTTAACCCTTCCACGTCCCATGATTTTTTCTGTTGAGTCATCTCCTAGGAATACATCACCACCATCATATTTCTCATATTCATAGAACCACTCCCTGTGAGGAGTCATAGGGTATGACGCACCTGATTCAATCAACCATACATCACAGTCTACATGTGTACCTGTAGATGTTAGGTAAACATCACCTCCTTCTTTGGTGGAGGTTTTCGCTTATATGGAAGAGGCACTATCATATCCCTTTGGTTTTTCAACCTCTTTATACTTGCAATCTTTCTTATAATTCCCTCTTTTACCACACTTACAACATTTCCTCAAATATTTTCCTAGATAATTAGATCTACCTGTAGATTTAGATCTCCCCCCCAAAGGCTTACCAGGATTCTTGTCTTGGGTACGACCTCTTACAAATAAAGCATTTGTGCTATGAATATCCATGCTTTTCTTCCTCATCTCTTCATATAACAAGGATGAAACTACATCCTTATACTTTAATGTAGATTGATTGGTACTACCAATTTCTACAGCAAGATTATCCCAAGAGTTTGGCAAAGAACATAACAAAGTAATACACTTATATTCTTCTCCAATCGTAATATTAATAGAGACAAGTTGGCTTACTAGAGTATTAAAGGCATTTAGATGTTCTGTCACTGAATCTCCATCTTCCATCCTAATATGATACAGCTCCTTTCAAAGAAACAACTTGTTTAACATGGACTTTGATTGATACAAATTCCCTAACTCATTCCATAGTTCCTTGGCTATATATTCTCCCAAGATATTCATCAACACCAAATCTTCCAGGGAGAGTCAAATAGTACTGCTTGCTCTTCTTTCCAACTTTTTCCAATATTCCTTTCACATACCAATAGGTGGTGTACTAGTAGATTGTGTACTAGTCGTCTGTGTGCTAGTAGGCTGCATACCAGTAGGTTGTGTACCACGATCCACAACAATCCATTGTTGTTTTTCTACAAGAAGGTCCTCCATCTTGAGCTTCCATAGCTCAAAGTTTTTACAGTTGAACTTCTCTATCTTGATTCTAGAAGAGCTCGCCATTCCTCTTTATACACTCAAATAACCACTGCAAAAGCTCCCACTAAACCCAGGTTTATCATAGGCCCAAAATAAACTTGATTTATCAAGACCGAGCCAAATCCTCAACAACAAAGGCGTCCCTCTAAAGCCAAAAAAGAGCTCTGATACCACATGTAATTTGTAAACCTGTGAAGTAAAGCAATGCATATAGATTCTTAAGAAAAACAAAAAATTTGCAATGGCTCATACACATAGTACACAAAGATTTATATTGGAAACCCTCAACCATGGAGAACCTCTCTTATATTCATTATCTTGAATTTCACCATTCACCATACAATATATACAATGTTTTTAGGTATTCCGTAGATACCAAAACCTTAATCCCTTAATCCGAGATTAATTTAGAAAACTGCTAAAAATAGAAAAAACTGCCCAGACATAGTTGTCAAATCTGACGCGCCCACACACACACATGAAAAGAATATAACACATACCCAACATCTAATACTGTATATTTTAAAACTACTTATGATCTCATCTTGACAAAGAGAAGCTCTGTAACTAAGTTGAAGTTCCAAAAATTCTCTAACCATTCCCAAGATAAATTTACAAAGGAGAGACCCCCTCCTTTTATAAGTTGAAAAAGATAGGGTGAGGAGGTTAAGATGATCCCATGGGAGCCGGGATGTGACTCGTATCCAAACCGATCAGAGGCCACCTCACCCTCGAAGCTTCTATTCAAGAAGAATCAAGAAGCTTATTTTTTTCTTAGTATGGGAGATCATTGCACCCTAAACACTGAACAAACTGCGACAATGTCATAGGCCATTGTGATGCAACCTACGTCGATCCTAGATCGTCACACCCTTAAGAATGAGCAAGGTGTGAGGATCCTTCTTTACAACATTTTTTACAAAGGAAAATATAATTTCATCTCTCTGGGAAAGTTTGTCTTAATTCTTATTTAGGGATTAAGAAAATTGATCCTTCTAAAGACAAAGAATAGGTGTACATCATTAACATTCATAGGGGTGACAAAAATAATGTGTAAGAGATATGATAAATAAGAATTACAGGTGTGACTCTAAACGAGTTGTTGGTTTTCTCAATTTGGATTTCAAAGGTAAATCTCTTTATATATGTGCGATTGCAATTTTTTTCTTTTCTATTTTTAAGAATATATATGTGCATTACATTACTTTAAAAGGTTTAAAACTTACAATGTGACATGTGTCATATTTCATAATTGAATTCTACTTAATGCATGCAAGAATTATTTTCTCCTAAATAAAGAAAATTAATTTAAATAAAGAAAATTAATTTACATGGCTATGCTCAATGATGAAGGGAGCATGGTAATCATCTTCAATCTTTTAACCAATTAATTTGAGCTATGGAATTTGACACTAATTGAATCAACATGAGTTATTTGGTGAGAGAAAAATAATTTGAGCTACGGAATTTGATACTAATTGAATCAACATGAGCTATTTGGTGTGAGAAAAAAGAGATCAACTCATGAACTACTCTATGCAAATGTATAGAAGAAAAAATTTAAAATTATGGAGCATGCACTTTATTCATTTTTTTCTAATACATCAACTAATTCATAAGACATATCAAATAGGTTGTATACATACCAAATAGTTTGTAGATATACCAAAAGTATATATCGTTGTGGAATCTATATTCAAAAACTATAGCTAGTGATAAATTACCTACGTACATATTGGAACTTTCTATGTTAAAAAAAAAAATTGTTGTGAATTTTTTTATAAAAGGATTATTTAATTAAAATTAACAAATTCCCGGAAAAATGTACATGGAAAGGCACAATTTGTCAGAAGACACATTAGGTATGAACTTTCCAACATACCAAATTTCCCTTTAACATGTATATCTATTTAAACCTATCTAGCCCTATAAATCTCATTCATAAGTGTACACAGTGTAACAATACGAAGAGTACACCTATAATTAATCACTACTTCTAATAACTTAAAATTATCACCATACAAATTCCATTCATCCTAATATTATATGCATAAAATCAGGAGGTGTTTCTCCACAAATTATCTCTAAATACACCCAACACCTTTTGAAAAGAGTGATTAAATTTTAATGGAGAATACTAAAACTAATATGAAACAAAATATCTCTGGAAAAGTAAATCCAAATAAATAGTGGCGTGGAGGTGGGTATAATCTTATCAACATTTACATTCTTATTAATTTATCGTTTTATTTATCATTTGAAGTAGTTAAAATCATCCTCAACTCATCTTATTTTTTCTTATAATGCAGAAACTTTATCCAATAGTTTACTAAATTCATGAGAAATAGTTTTCCAAAGTATCAATTGAGAATTGGGGTGGATAATCTAAATTCTTGATTAAGAGTTTACTCCAAAACATTTCAAATCATGATTCAATTTCAATTTATCATCTAAAAACAAATTATTGATTGAGAAAATTATGTACACAATAAATATATCAACTGAAAAATTTTAATCGAAGGTAAACTCAAGATAACTTTCTATCGAGACATTTTTGAAATGTAGGCTAAGAGATTAAGAGAAACTAAACTGTGATAATTTGTTGACTTCTTTTTTTGCTGAAAAAATCAAATTTCCAATCCCTCACAATGCCTCATTCCAAAAGTGTTACTCATTTCCATGTTTTCTCCCTTTCAAGCTATATGTTTTAGATTGGATTGGGACAAATGGTTTGGTCTTGGAAAAAGTAGAAGGAGGTTTCTCTTTCAAGAATTGATCTTGACTATAGAGAAGAAATTCTCCTAGCACATAGGAAATATAGATTCAAAACACAATTATTGAGCTGAGACACCCCTTTGAGGACTTGAATATAGTGTATTGCAACAATCAAGATAAAGTAAAAGTATTTGTAAACCCTAATTCTCATAATAAGATGAAGCATGTGGTTCTTCATCCTCATCATTTGAGACACTATAGGAAAATATTGTGATTCTTGTTGTCACATAATAGAAGATAAAATCATTGATATCTTTATGAGGTTGCTTATAGAAGCTAAGATTGGGAATCTCTTGGCTCTTCTTCAACATCAAGAATCTACAATTATTATGGAGTGTGAAAATATATTTAAACTTATAAATATCTAGTGAGTGATGACGACAGGGGGTGTTAGAACAATAAATATATATCACCTCTAGATATTTTAGAGAGAAATAGTGAGAAATCAATTATAAAGGTTGAATAGATAATTGGGCCAACGAAAGGTCATCCTAGCCCATTTTACTAGTGCATAGGTTAAGGAAGAGACACATGATATTCGAATTTAATGAAGGTGATGAATGATGTTTAAATTTTCCTCATTATATGGGAGTTAGTTATACTTTGAGTTGTATAGATGATCCTATGTATCAATCTATCAGGATGATGTATGGAGGATTTTATGTTATGATCCATTATATGTTGAGATATACATATGCTTCAATTTTGTACAGTTTTCTTTAGTTAGCACTTTTTCTTTCAATTCATTATTCTTTCCCTATATAATTCCACAGTTATCCAACACATTGATAATATAGCCATGCATGTAGGAAACTTTGTCCTTTATATAAAAACTTAACTATGTCTAAATATATGCATGGTTCTTTAACATCCACATCCTCAACCCCTCGATGGAACTTCACACCTATACTAGCTATGTGATCATAGTCAACATTCAACCTTGGTTTGATACCTTCATTTAAAGACTATCATAAATTCATGTTTATTAGATGTCAACCATATGCTCTATCATATCAAAAGTTTGCCCCTCTTCTCTTCGAAATTTTTGACACATATTATAATTCTTTGATTAACTATGTTCTTTGCACAATTCTTATGACTCAAATGCAATAGCCTTCTTTCTATTATTTCATTTCTATTTCATCTCATGGAATTCTAAAGTAGACTAGAATTCAAATTGATCCGAACCTAGAGTCTACATTTTCACTTTCAAAGAGGATATTAAATCCTTAATCTTATGAATATTATATCACCCTCTTATACCATTCAACCTCTATTAAAATTATGTACATTATTACTCTATTGTAACTCTAAGCATGTTCCAACATTTACAATATCATGTATAATCAAGTATTGATTTTGCATGCAATAAAATTAAAGCTAAATATAACAAGGTCAAGAGGAGAAAAGCTGCAAGCACCTTCCAACACTAACTTCATTATGCTTCTGACAAGTATTTCATCAACGCTTTCTCCTTACTTCTGCCAAATCCCAACACCAACATTAATATGATTTTTCCAAGTATTTTGTCAATGCTTTCTCCTTAATTCTGCTCCCAATACCATTGAACCCCATATTGACACATCACAATAGAATATTAACATGCATATTCTTGCTCAATTTTTGGGTTCTTTATATTCTTACTTTGGCATTGATAACGTTAGTTAAAAGGGTCAGCCATTTGCAATGGAAATAAATGTGTATTAATGTGTGACCTTATCTCTTCTTTGTAAAAACATAAGTTATCCTTTTACTGGGTTGATTTTGGAAATGGTTTGTGGGTCTATGCTATTTTTCTAGATTATTTTTTACTACGTTATTCTGGACATGGTTTGTGGGTCTGTGCTATTTTTCAAGAGTATATTTTACTATGTTATTCTGGAAATGGTTTGTGTTGTTTTTCTAGTGAATCTTAATTTCTCTTAGACTGTTGATACTATTATTTTACTGGTACAACTAAAACTCATATAGTATGTTTCCATAAAACATTACATCAATTCACCATTGCGCTCCATGGACGCATGTTTAGAGATCTTGGTATTTTTGTATGAACAATTTATCTATCAGGGAAATTATACTCTAAATTGAAAGCAATAAAGAAAGAAGAATACACAAAAAAGTTGCAGAATGAATGCTCCTAATCGATTTCTTATTGAATGTATAAATATTATACAATTGAGAGTTGTAACGTTTAGTAACAGAAGTAACTGCAAAATGGTGTCACTAACTAAGTAGTTAACGACATTACAACTCCTAACACTCCCTGTTAATCTCGAGTATTATATTATTAATAATGCCTAAAATTTGACGTTGAAATTGAAAACCATCTCTTCCCAAAGGTTTAGTGAAGATATTAGCCAACTGAGCTTTAGAACCACAAAATTTGAGAGAAACGTCACCATTTTTTATGAGTTCACAAATGAAGTGAAATCGAGTATGAATGTATTTTCTTTTCTGATGAAACACATTATTCTTCGACAAGGAAATGGAAGAGTTATTTTCACAAAAAATCGAAATAGGTTTTTTTTTCGTATATCCAAAATCCATCAAAATCATTTTAAGCTAAACTGCATCGCATGTTGTTGTTGTTTCCACTACATATTTGGTTTTGGGTTTCTTCTTACATGCCCATGGAATAAAATTCTTTCCAAAAATAAAAGAATATCCCGAAGTACTATTTTTTTCGTCAATATTACCTGCATAATCATTGTCGGTATAACTTGTAAGCATACTATCTTTTGAAGGTGTGTACCAAAAACCGTAAGTGGTTGTACCTACAATGTATCTTAAGATCCTCTTACCAAATTCCAATGAGAATCCTTAGGATATTCCATAAACCTGGAAATGAAACTTGTTGCATATGCTATGTTAGGTCTTCTAGTAGTAAGATACATAACACTGCCAACAAGTTGTTTATACAATGTATAATTTATTATTGATCCCAAATATTCCTTTCTTAATTTAGTGCCTAGAGAAATAAGAGTGTCAACAGGATTACACTTTTCCATTTTAAACTTTTTCAAAACTTAAATAACGTATTTTTGTTGACTAATAAATATACCATGATCAGATTATTCTACTTCAATGCCTAAGAAATACTTCAATAATCCAAGTTCTATCATTTCAAACTCATTTTTCATGGCCGATCTAAATTCATGTAACATCATATTTCTGGTCTAGATCATGTCGTCAACATAAAGACATAGGATGATAATATTACCTTGCTTATTTACCTTTATATACAAAGTAGGCTCATTTTTTTTCCTATTCAAACCATCTTTGAGTAAATAATGATCAATTATACTAAACGAAGCTCGCAGAGCTTACTTCAAACCATACAAGGATTTTTTTAATTTGTACACTCGATGCTCTTGTGTTTTAACTTCAAGTCCAGGTGGTTGATGGACATACACTTCTTCTTTTAACATTGCATTCAATAAGGCGGACTTGACATCCATTTGATAAATAGGCCTCTTATAGAAAGATTTTCCTCACCCTATGCAATCTTGCACAAAAGGCCTTTTTCCATTTCCCCATTCAAACTTATCATCCCTGTTTGTAAAATCTAATGCCAAAAATACATATTTTTCCACATCTACGCATCTTGTCTACTATACAACGTGCATATACGCAAGTTGCTCCACTACAACCCGTGTACATCGGGATTTGTGCCAGAAAATGAAAATTAATGTCGGGTTTCCATGTCACGGAAAGATATATATGATCCTTGTCCTTCCATATATTGGAAACGTTCCTACTCATCCCTTCAGTTCCATTTTGAACATTATAAATGGGCCAATTTCGAGCTATGGAAAGAGGAGAAAGAATTCAACTTTGAGAGCAAAGTTTCTCTGGAGAAATTATTTACCTCATATTGATTCTGCATTCATTTTTCCTTTAATTCTGAACACAGTGTTCAGCCCACAATATCTTCCCTTATTGATTGAGAACCTCATTGTTTCTATATTATGAGATTTCCTTTGGTGGAGGATTGAAGTGGTGGAGGCCCAAGTGGAAGGAACTTAGTTTCTCAGTTCTAAACCGTGCTGACATGGAAGTCTATAATATTTTCACTTCTGCTGATCATTTATTAATAGAAATACTCCTTTCTCGTCCAATTGATATCTTGCAAATATATGAGTTATTATCCATGGGCATATTTTCTATGTATATTAATGGATTATGTTATCTAATGTGCTAACCTTTTTATATTATCACCATATGTTGGCTTTGCTTGTTTGTTGAGAACTAGTTGTAGGTATATAGCTTTGGGTCCAAGTGCTCAATGGTGGACTTCATCAAACATCTAGAAAAGGTAGGCCTCTTTCTTATCTCACTTGCATATTGGTTTATATAGCATGTTTTTGGGATTTAGTTGATTTTTGCAGTTGTTTCCATCTGTTGTGGTTTACCCTAGCCATAGAGATATTTTCCTCGTAACAAGGCCACTTGTTTTGTGCTGCAATGGCCAAAACAGATCAAACAATATATAATCTTAACTACGTAGAGTAATTCATTAATATATGACCAATATTCATGAGTATTAGTCGCAACTGACCAATAATTCTCATGATTTGAATAGCCCACTTAACACTCATTACATCGGGTGATGCTCATAGGGGTGAAGAAATGGGATTGAAACCAATGAAATGAATCGTAGAGCATCAGTCATCACTTTTGGGGCTTGCACCTGGTAAGCAGGAC
>JASDQU010500314.1:130922-141518 GCA_032191745.1 Picea mariana | reverse complement strand
AACTACCCAAAGCGATGAAGGTTGAAGTCAATTCTTACCGTTGATGTAAGATCCTATGGATTCTCATATGAATGTTAGATCAAAATATGATGTAATCACTCCCATGTTGACCACTTCGGCCCTGACCAACTCCGGTGGAAATTGGAAGAACAATTACCCAGACCTTCGAACCTACGAAGTCTCAAAGTCCCAAAGTAAATAATTTCCATCCATCTCAATGTTTGATTAAGTCACAACCGTTGGATCAATTACAGTGGAAGGATAGATTAAATGTAAATCACAAACTAATGCTAATTGTTGATCTGATTCAGGAGCATTCTCGGTTGTTGATCAAGTACAATGGAACGATAGGGTAAAGCATAAATCACGAAGTAACATTAACCGTTGGTCTACTTTGGGATCATTCTCAACTGTTGATCAAGCATAGTGGAAGGATAACATAAGCAAAGGTGTTAACCGATAGCAAGTGGTCATCACCGATTTATGACTTATTTTGTAGGTTATCATTCCAGAGGAATTAAACTATTCAAAATTCTAGTAACCTAGAGTCATGGAGTACCGAAGCTATGAAATAACATCTGGACCATTGGAGTTTATGGAAACACGTCAACTCAATATTAACACTTTGGTGAAATTTAGTCCGGGAGATTTGGAAGTTTATAAAAAGAGAAAACCTTTGAAGCCATGATATCAGGATAAGAAAATGTGAGAAATGATTCTTTTAAAATAATATTTAGACCATTGATTTGAAACCATGGTCAACAATGAGGATTAAAACCATGAGTTGAAGTTGCTCGAAATATAACACTCCAGAAGATATCACTTCGGACATAACAAGATTGGGTGAAAGAAGAGGAATCACTTAAATTAATAAGTTCATGGTTCTACGCATATGGTCATATGAAAAACATGGTTTGAAGGAAGCGCCTTCATAGAAATCGATTTTTACAACATTTGCAGTGACAAGCTTTTAGCCAGAACAAAATAAAATGCAAAACAAGGGATTTGAAGTCTTTAAATCAAACTATTATTAATAATAACAATAATAGAAATTATTATTATTAATTCAAATGAAGAGGTGTATGAAGAGGTGTAATGGTTCAAACAAAGGGACATATTACTTCAAACTCATACATATTAGGAAACTATATAAAAAAATAAGTATGGTGAACAAAAGATGTAGTTGAATTTGTTGAAGTATATATATTTATATATAATGGATTGAATGAAGGTTCATTCTATCAGGTTGGTGTTTGTTTACAAGCTATGTCTTGTATTAGGATTGGATTCCTCACATCTCAGTTGGATTTGAGATCAACAAGATGGGACTTTTTATGAGGGTTGGATTCCTCATTTCTTAGTTGGATCTGAGAACTGCAAGCTGGGTCTTGTAACATAGAGCTGGGTCTCTCATAATTGTTCGAAGATGAATATTGTTCTTATGTATTCATTCAAGTTAAATAAATAAATAAAATATTTATTCTTTTATATATTGGTTGAGAAATTGAAATAAATATATGTTGTTCAATTAATTTATGAAAAGTGGAAAATTGTCTAAAGTTTTGTGACACTGATTCACCCCCCCGCCCTCTCAGTGTCAAGTGTACATTTCAACAATTGGTATCAAAGTGGGTGCATTTAACACAGTTTAAACACTGGAAGGTAGACTCTGAAGAAATGGGTGGACAAATTGCTATCTCCACAAATGAGGCTCCCTTATTTGATGGAACAAATTATTCATCATGGAGGGAAAATATGAAAAGATATATGAAATCAAGAGGATATGGAGTTTGGGATTTGGTAGTAGCTATGCCCTGTCACTTGACTACTTCAAAGAGAAAAACCAAAACTGCAAAGGAAGCAAGGAGAAACAATTCATTAGCCTTAAAAGCAATCCAGGATGGATTGTCAGACAAAGTCAAAGAAAATATGAGGCACTACAAATATGCTAAAGAATTATGGCTCCAAATAGAAAATTGTTACCAAAATTAAACACAAGAAGAAGAGAAATACTATCAAAGTAAGGATCAAGACTCAGATAAACATGATTCCTGTCAAAATAAAGAACAAAACTCAAAAGAAGAAAATTAGTATCAAGATAAGGAACGAGATAAAGAAAAGGGGAATTCTAATCAGATTGAAGAACATAATATTGAGGAAGAGGTTTCTAAACATAATAAAATATAGGACATGATACAAATCCATGTCATCAAAAATGATAAACTCATCAAGGATTTGATTCAATCCTTAGTCATAAATGAAGGAAATAATTCCATCAAGGAATTAATTCATAACTCAGTAAGTACTAAAGAAATCAGAACCTTAAGACTGATGTTACAACAACAATAGAAAAGATTCATACGGAACCATGAAATGGTTTATATACTAAATTTCTTGTGGGGACTATTGACAATCTTGAGTACACAACTATGTGCACTCTAGAAGAGTTGGAGAAACTTCAACAAAAAGATATGTTTCTACTACAATAGTTATATCAATCTAACCATGAAGAGCATGAGTAAAATATTCAATTAGAAAAGAAATAAGAAGAGATCAAAAGCTTGAAAACTAAAGTTGCTAATCTAACAGAAGAAATGGAATAATTAAAGACACATGACAATAAAAGAAAATAAGTACTAAATGAAACAAAAGAATTAGTTAAAATTCTAAAAACTTAACTTGAGGAAACTAAAGAAAGTGAAGAAGTACTAAAGATCTAGTTAACTAGGAAAGAAAATTCTTACCACATGTTAGAATCAGAAATGATCAACTTGAAAAAGATAAATGAAAGTACTAATGCAGATCTAATGACTCAAATTGAAGAAGCTAATAAAAAGGAAGAAGCCCAGAATATCCAAATAACTAAAAATGAAGAATCTTGCCAAATGTTTGAATTAGAAGCCATCAACCTCAAAAGGATTCAACTAAAATACAAGGAAGAAAACAAAATATTGAAAACTAAAGTTTTTGATCTCACAAAAGATATGGAAGAATTGAAGACATATGACAAAACTATTAAATGCAAAGAATTCTTGGATGAGACAGAAGAAATAGTCATCAATCTAAAGATTCAACTTGAACATGATAAGGAAGTAGAAGAAGCCCTAGAGATTCAATTGACTAAAAAGGAAGAGACATGTCACAAGTTGAAATTAGAAATTATCAACGTTGAGAAGATAAATGAATACAGTAATGCAAATCTAAAGATTCAACTCAAGGAGGCCAAGAAAAATGAAGAATCCCAGAGTATGAAATCATCCAAAAGGGAATAATTATGTCACATGTTGAAATTAGAAATAGTCAATCCAAAAAATATGAATGAAAAGACAAACACGACTGTCAATTTCTATAATAGCTCATTTATCCTTGATAAGATTTGGAATTGTCAAAGATCAACTGATGAAAAAAATGGTCTCAAATACAATAAGAAAGAAGACAATGATAAGTGGAGCACCATTTACAAACATGGGAAATGATCATCCTTCTCATAAGGAAACGGTGAAATCACAAACCAATTACAAGTGATGAACTTTGTTAAGGAAGGAAGCTATAGAAGTAAAAATGAAGAAGAAAATCAAAAGACAGATCTCTCAAGACAAAATAAATTCAAGAATGGAAACACCTTCAATGGCTATTTCTTTTCTTGTCATAACTTTTGCCATAAAGAAATGGATTGTAAGAAACTAGAGAAATGATATGTAGGAAAATCCAAACACTCAATTAGATGTCGGAGATGCAATTTTTTGGGGCACACAGCAAAATTTTGTCGTACAATGAGATGTTACAACTGTGATAGGTTTGGGCACAAATCCCAAAGCTGGAGGAGTTCAAAAAGTCGATCCTTAAATAAATCATTCAAGACAGTGAGAAAACTTAATAAAAGTTGGAAAAAGAAAGGAGATGAAAAATCTCCAGAAAACACAATTAGAGTGAGAAGGTCCAAAAGGCAGAATATCTCATAGAGAGATATGGAGAAGAAAATCCGAAGGAGAAATCAAGAAATATGATATTACACCTAAAAATGAAGAAATTAATAATAAGACAATGATGGGTGAAGGCCCTAATAAAGAATTTGAAATTCAATATGAAAGTGATCAAGCTCAAGAAAGGGAAGTGCATATAGAAGAATATGGGGCAATATAAAAATCTGATGATGTCGTAATTTGTTAGCCAAAGAAAGAAAATACAAAAAGAAATTTAAATTGGTTTCTACAAAATCAAAGGATTATTCCAAGAGTCTTTAAAAAATAACATATGGAAAATCTTGACTATCTAAAGATTAGTAGTCAAAATAAAAATCATCGGTAGGGTTAATTGTAGAAAAAAATAAGGAGAAAATTGACAAAGAGGAGCATCACCTTAGGGGGAGTATGACCTCAGAAGGAGCAAGAAAAGATCATTTTTGTCACTTTTGTAAAAAGGGGGCGGGGGGGAGAAGAGAAAAAGTAGTAGAGAAGTTCAAGGGGTATCATTCAACAAAGATCAATTGATAAAAAAATTGTACATTTCAACAATATTACTCAATTGGGTTATGGTATGAATCCTCAATTGATATTCCTATGAAATATCAAAGAAGAATAAGAAGCATACAAAAAAGATCAGTAAAATTCATAATCTTGTTCTATTTGACAAAGGAAAGTCATTAAAAACTCAGGGGGGTATTTGGGTTATCAAATAAGAAAGTAATTAGACTAAGGTTTGAAAGACTTGATCATTACAAATGGGTATCACTACAAGTTGGTATCACTACAAGTTGGTATCAAAAAGACTACTTATTTAAACACAAATATCCCGATGGACTGAGATAAGTAGTTAGTAAATTCAGAGGGGGATTCATTCAGTTATGGTAGGCAGAGCATGATTGCAGGAGGAGTTACCCAAGTTTAGATTTTGATCAGCAACATACATGCATACAAAGATTAATCATAGGGGGAGCAACCCTTTTCCATTGATGTCAAAGGGGGGGAGTAACTTCAGAGGAGAGAAGCTTCATCATAGGGAGAGTTTGTGTATGAATTTGGTGTGTTTCCATCAATGACAAAGGGGGAAATTGTTGGACATATTGTCATTGATTATGTGTTGTCATTGATGGCAAAATGAGTCCAACATGTATAGTAATCAGAAGAAAAGAAAGATCACCTTGGGGTAGAGGAAGATCACCTTGTGGTAGAATAAATTAGTGATCACTATTGATCACAATAGGATCAACAATGATCCTATGATTCTAAAAGATCAGGAGAGGTAGCATGCAGAGAATCCATGTACAAAAGGAATAACAAAGTACAAGGAATTAAGGGCTCAGGAGGGTTAGCGACTGAAGATCAATACATAAATGAATGCACAAATAGTTATTAAAAAGCTCATGAGAAATAGAGATGAAACATATTAGAGGAAAGAAACATTAATCAAAGCTCATAAGGGAAAGTGCATTACAGAAAGGTGATCAGGGTTGAAATCCCCACAGTAAAACTACAAAAGGATCGAGAGAGAATCATGTCCATTGATGTAGATTTCGGGACAAACCAGGACCGTCATATCTGGGAGTTATAGAGGAGGACCTTCGGATCAAAAATCCAATTAAGTTTTGATCGTCGGATTTTAGTAAGGGTAGATCAACAACGGGGAACCATTGTGGGATGAAAGGGCCACGTTAACGATTGCACAATTTTCGGTTCTAAAATCATCCTTGATTGTTGATCTACTATGGGAGCATTCTTGACCGTTAGATGAATTCAAGGTTTAATCGGGGAATCTGACTTCAAGAGAGTTGAGAATTGGGAACGGATAACCCAACGTACCAAAGGCCGAAATGAATTAATACCATTGATCTAGAACTAATCAAATCGTTGGATCAAGGATTCATGAGATCCTGAAACAGTCGAAATCCTGAAAACTGTTAGATCATGTTAGGATTTTTGCGTCAAAGATGGACCGTTAGATGAAGTCAAGTTTCTCGAGTTTTATTTGGGGAATCTCACTTCGAGAGAATTGATAATTGAGAATGGATAACCCAAATTACCAAAGGCCGAAATGAATCTAGAACATTGATCTAGAACTGATCATAGTCGTTAGATCCTGTAGGCGGGCATGTGTCGTGTCAGGAGATCCACATCAGTCGACCACATCAGCAAGGACACATGACACAATCATATGGTGACAAGTGTCAAGGTATAGTTGGAACTTTAGGTTAAATAAGTCACTAATCTGAGTGACATGTGGAATCCACTCAGCCACTACCAAGACAGCAGTGACGTTAGCAAGTTACGTCACTCTGGGAGTTTGTCCTTTGCGGGAAACAAGAAACTACATGAAGAATTGAAGCTTGAAGTCAATGCTAACCATTGATATAAGATCATCTGAATTCTCACATGAATGTTAGATCAAAACATGATGTAAGAACTCCCATGTTGACCACTTTGATGTTGATCAACTCCAGTGGAAATTTGAACAACAATTACCCAGACCTCTGAAGTCCTAAAGTCCTGAAGTAAATAATGGTTTTCCATATCAATGTTTGATTAAGTCATATCCATTGGATCAAGTACAGTGGAAGGATAGATTAAACGTAAATCACAAAGTAAGACTAATCGTTGATCATATTTGGAAGCATTCTCAACCATTGATCAAGTACAATGGAATGATAGGATAAAGTGTAAACCACAACGTAATGCTAACTGTTGATCTACTTCGAGAGAGTTCTCAACCATTGATCAAACATAGTGGAAGGATAGTGTAAGTGAAGGTGTTAACCGAAAGCAAGCGGTCACCACCACTTTATGACTTATTCGGTAGGTTATGATTCTATAGGAATTGAACTATTCAGAATTCTAGTAACACAGAGTACCAGAGTACTGAAGCTCCAAAATAATATTTCGACTGTTGATGTTTTTGGACACATGTGAACTCAAGATTAACTCAAGATTGGGTGAAAGAAGAGGCATCAATTAAATTAATAAGCATGTGGTTCTGCACATATGTTCATATGAAAAACATGGTTTGAAGGAAGAACCTTCGTAGAACTCGATTTCTGCAACATTTGCAATGACGGGTTTTTAGCCAGAACAAAAAAAAATGGAAAACAAGGGATTTGAAGTATTTAAATAAAACTATTTATAATAATAATATTAGAAATTATTATTATTAATTCAAATGAAGAGGTGTATAAAGCAGTGTAATGGTTCAAACAAAGGGACATAATGCTTCAAACTCATGTCTATTAGGAGACTATATAAACAAATAAGTATGGTGAACAAAAGATGTATTTGAATTTGTTGAAGTATATATATTTATATATAATGGATTGAATGAAGGTTCATTCTATCAGGTTGGTCCCTGTTTACAAGTTGGATCTTGTATGAGGATTGGATTCCTCACATATCAGTTGAATCTGAGATCAACAAGCTGGGACATGTTATGAGGGTTGGATTCTTTATTTCTCACTTGAATCTAAGAACTACAAGCTCGGTCTTGTAACAGAGAGTTGGGTCTCTCATAATTTTTTGAAGATGAAGATTGATCTTATGTATTCATTCAAGTTAAATAAATAAATAAAATATTTATTCTTTTATATATTGGTTGATAAATTGAAATAAATATATGTTGTTTAATTAATTTATGAAAAGTGGAAATTTGTCCAAAGTTTTGTGACACTGATTCAACCCCCCCCTCTAAGTGTCAAGTGTAAATTTCAACACACTCCCACTGCATGGGAAATGTGAGGTTGAGTGCATACCATTGCATACATTAGACTACCTAAAATGCTTGCATAGGGAACACATGACATGTCCTCTATCTTTTCCTGTGTTTTTGGAAATTGTTCAGCAATAAGCCTTTCTCCCACTGGAATTGGCACCTTCACTGGTTTGCAATATTGCATGTTAAATCATTTCAGAACTATTTCAATATACTTTGTCTGATTCAACCAGAGATTTCTAGCAGCTCGATATCTCTTAATATCCATTCTCAGAATGAAGTTATTTTCACCGAGATCCTTCATATCGAACTTGGAGGATAGATGATTCTTCACCTCCCTTATCGCTTCCATGATGTTTCAAATTAGAAACATGTCATCAACATACAGAGCTACATATATGAAATTCCCACCTTCTTCCTTGGATTATATGTAGTGATAAACTTTGCTTCTCACAAATCCCAAATTAAGGATGTCTGTGTCAAACTTCTAGTACCACATCCTTGGTGATTACTTTAGACCATAAAGGGATCTTTTGAGTTTGCACACCAACCCTTGCTTTCCCTTCACTACAAATCCCTCAGGATGTTTCATGTAGATTTCTTCTTCGAGGTCCCCATGTAGGAACATTGTCTTCACATCCATTTGTTCTATCTCCATATCGAATGTTGCATTTAGAGACATTAGTACTCTAATAGAAGTTAGTTTTGAAACAAGGGAAAAAATATCACTGAAGTCGACTCCCTCGACTTGGAAATCTCCTTTCGCTACCATTTGAGATTTGAACTTCTCAACTTATCCTGTGACATTCATCTTCTTCTTGAACACCCACTTGCTACCGATGGGATTTCTTCAACTGGGTAACTTGAATAAATCTTGTGTCTCATTCTTGTTCAAGGATTCCATATCTTCGACCATGGAATCCTTATACAGTTTACCCTTTATCGAGTTGACTGCCTCATTGACTGACTTGGGCTCATCATCGATGGCAGTCAACACGAATGCGGAAAGAAAGTTGGGTGGACTATACTTTTCAACTGCTTTTCTTATTCTTTCTTACCTCCTTACCAATGGAGTCAGTTGCTACACCTCTTCCTTAGATTCATTCGACTCCTCTGAATCATCTTCTTCATTCCTCAGTTCAAACCACAGCATATCAGGATTATTCTCAGTCTAAACAACTTCCTCGGGATCATATTTACCTTCAAATTCTCTGAAGACCACTTATGAACTATACATTATTCTCCTTGATGCACGATCCCATAGCTTATATATTTTCATTCCTTCTTTGTATCTGATGAAAATACATTTGAATTCCTTCTTTTCCATCTTGCTCCTTTTCTCCTCGGGAACATGCACAAATGCATCATAACCAACCACTTTGAGATGTGCCACTGAAGGATTCTTATCTGACCATACCTCATTTGGATTTATGTCGACTATCACTAATGAAGAAGACATATTCACCAGATATCTTGTAGTCTTGACTACCTCCGCCCATAATTCTTGCGATCCCAACATCACTAAGCATGCTTTGTTCCTTATCCATCAACAATATGTTCATTCTCTAGGAAACTCCATTTTTGTATGGGGTATATGATGTGGTATTTGGGCATGCTATTACAAACTGCTTACATAAATGATCAAATTCATTTTTACAGAATTCACCACCATTGTCAGTCCTCAACACTTTAATCCTCTTCTCCGTTTGGTTTTCCATAAGAGATTTAAACTCTTTAAATCTCTCGAAAACCTTTGATTTCTTCCTCAATAAATATATCCATGTCTTCTTGGAAAACTCATCTATTAAGGAGACATAATATAGGGATCCACTAAGTGAAGGAACTGTAATTGGGATAAACACATCACTATGCACCAGTTGTAGAATCCCATTTTCCTTTGTCACTCTAGATGTAAACCTCACTCGACTTTGTTTCTCATATATGCAATGTTTACAAAATTCAACTTCTAAACCACATTTAGGAAAACCTTCAACCATACCTTCGATTTGAATGTCCTGAAGCCCTTTTTCTCCAATGTGTCCCATCCTCTCATGCCATAACCTCATCAGGTCGAGTTCATCATGTCTTATTGAGTCAATTTAAACCAAATTGTCTTGATTCGAGATGTAGTCGATTCAATTTCAAGAGAAACGACATTTTTGCATCCATTCGATTTGACATTCCCTAACAACCTGTACATGGTACCATTCTAAACTCCTTTCATTAAGACTATCACACTTGTGACCATCTTACATGAATCCTTTTGAAATAGAGTATGAACACCTACATCACTGATCTTACTAACATATATCAGGTTTCTTTACAATCCCGGAATGTGTATCACACTTGGAAGGGTTCTTTTCCTCCCATCTTGTAGTGTCAGTCACACTCTTCCCCATCTGATAATTCGAGTTGTCAAGTCATCCCCCAAGAACAAATCACCCACATCATATTGTTCATATTCATAGAACCATTATTTATGTGGTGTCATATGATAGGATGTTCTTGAGTCATTCAACCAAACATCTTGATCTGACTTTATGTTGGTCGACACTAGGTACCCATCGCCTCCTTTTTCTAAGGTTTTCTTCGTCTCAGTCGACTGCTCCTAGTTAGATCTGGCACTAACTTCTATTACCTTCGACTTACAGTCCTTTATATAATTCCCAGATTTAATGCATTTCCATCATCTTCACACCGACTTCAACTTTCTACTGGAGAATATTCCTTTATCTTCGTCTATTGGTTGAGCTCTCACTACTAGAGCATATTTGGTTGATCCTTCCATGTTCTTCCTTATCATTTCTTTTGACAGGAGAGAAGAAACCACATCCTCTAGCGCTAGTGTGGTTGTATTACTCTCAATATCCACGACTAAGCTATCCTAGGATTTTTGCTAAGAAC
>JASDQU010500314.1:105217-123001 GCA_032191745.1 Picea mariana | reverse complement strand
AATTGTGCTAGTACTTGAGTATCTTTCTTCTAAAACTCCTCAACTCTAGTATACATTTGTTTGGAAAAGTTATTCAATTATTTCCTTTCTTATTCAACACTTATCCTAGATTCCTAGATGTTGGTTTTGTCACCCTTGTAGAATTTTACTTCTTCTTCTAGGATCATGATTCTTTATTTATACTTTTCAATATTTTGCATCATATTATTAAGGTTTTTCTCGAATGCTAGAGTGAAAACCAAACTAGCTAAAGTGATGTACACGTGATATTTCGTGATATTCTCAACCAAAACTTTCTTTGCGGTGATTGAAAGTGGAGAAAATCTAGAGAAGGGAAATATTTTGGTGCTTTGTTGGAAAATCATTCCCGAATCTTTATCAAATATGAAGGAGTTCATATTTGCTACTTTTTCGGGCCTTGGATGGTGTGAATTCCCCTAGTCCCATTTCTCATAGGGAAAAGTTCTCTCCAATTAGAGGTATGCCTAAATATGTTCTTGGTATGTTGTTTTCCATTAGGTATGTGTCTTGTTATTCTTCATATTCTCTCTTCTTTTATTATTCGTTTCTCTTGATTTCCTCCTCTTCTCTCTTTTGTTTTTCTTCTTTCTCTTTGAGGGATATTTCTTTTTCCTTTTTTTATTCCTCCTTTCTTTTCATTTTTTCTTCTACTACTGCCGCCTCTTATTCCTTTATTCTATTCTATGATTTTTCTACTACCTTTTCCTTTGTCTCTTCTTTTCTTCTCTTTTGTTATACTTAATATTTTTCCTTATTTTTTTCTTCTATTTTCTTTTTACTTTCTTCTTTAGATATATATTTTCTTTTGTATGATACTATGAATTTATGATGGGAGCTTCCTCCCCTCCTAAATATCTCCTCATCCCAGGTCCTTTCTCTTCTATGAATTTCTTCTTCTTCATGTGCTTCATCCTTGTAACTCCACCTATACTTGGAAACATGGTAGTGTTTGTTGACAGTCTTTAGAGGGTTATGCCTTTTGAATTTATTTTCTACAAAATGGATGGTGGCTAGGATTCCATCTTCTTCCTATGCCTCCTTAACATCTCTGGAAAAATAAGCACCAACCTAGACGGATGTTGATGTTGATGGCATTTTTATAGAGGTGGTAGTCCTCTTTGGTTGAAATGATGAAATATTGTTTCTATGATTCTACAATAAATGCAAAGGGTGAGTGCTAAAAATAAAACCCAAAATATCTCTGAACAAAGCTTTGTAAATACAAATGTACAATCCTTATATAAAGTTATGCAAATATACATCATATTATTTGAAGAAACAAAGGATAGAATGTGTCAACAGATATTTGTATCCACAAGGTATTGGAGTCTCCTTTCAATATACGTTCTTCATTTATTATAAAATAAAATGAACCTAGAATCTACTATGACTTTTGGAAGATGAAAATATAAATGGACTGATCTTCAAAGAACTTTAAATGAGTATTTCTTTGGAACTCAAAAAAAGATTGTGATAGAAAATACATTTGAAATAATATTCTTTCAACTCAAACCCTGTGAAATCACTAATGTGGTTCCCCGAAGTAGTTCTTATTAGAACAAATTTATAACAATGTCCCAAATATGACAAGATTAATAATGTCAGAAACAAGAAGGTAGAAACAACCTCTATAAAATCTTAATGACATTTAATAAATTGAATGAACTAAAAGTTTCCTTCTCACAAAGAGGGATATTTCTCCTTTGGACCTAAATTATTACAAGATGACTGAATAAATTAGAGAAAGAATTGATCAAACCCAAATCTTCATCTTTTTATAACAATACATGAAATATTTGATGGAATGAAATAGATAAGAAGAAAACGTAAGGAGAGAAAAGTATAAGCATGCCAATTCAAATAATCTTAGAAAGATGAATCTTTGTTTCCTACATAATATTTTCCACTATAAAAGCTTTTGACTTCCAACTTCTAATTATTTCTTTGATGGTGCTCCGTCTCTTTTAAAATTTGCCTCTAATGCCTCTTGAAGTAGTTAGGTTTTTTTGAGCTTTCTAGGAACTTCCACACAATTTTATTTTTGGAGTAACCACTTTTTTTAATTCTTCGTTGATGCCTCATTAATGAATTCATTCCATTGAAAGTATTTCCTTGAAGTGCATCCCATTTCATCTTTTATAAAAATAAATTAATAAACTTTTATTTTCAAATTTTTAAGTGGCTTTCCTTTTTAAAAACTGGACTGTGTTTTAATTTTTTTAGCAATATATTTGACATTTCAGCCATGGAAACTATTTGATATGCAATCTAAATCATCCCATATTTCAAGCAATTCCTTTGAAGTGAAATTTGGACCTTTGGATATTAAGTTATAAGCTTGGGAAGTTTAGATTCCAAGAAGATTTACCAGTAAGTCATGAAAACAGAGTTGATTGTTCTTTCAACTTATGGAATATTTTGGCCAAATGAAGACATTAAAACCTATTCCATTATCTTCCTCATTGAATTAAATTTCCAATGACATTTATTTTTCCCCAAACAAAGGTTGGGAACTCAAGATGATCTCACGGATTCAAAGACTCAACCATCGTCCATCCAATTCGTCGATCATTCTCAGCCATTGATTTTAATTCCTAGTATTTAAATCAAATCCCACATGCATTGTGGAGATGAAGAGTTTACTCTTTATAATGGATATTCCTCATTTACATCAATGTGTGAAACAAAGGAATTATGGAGGACTTGGTGAAATTATCGTGCCTTAGGAAATTACATAACTTAGTAATAATTTTGATGGCCCACTTTCCCAATCAGTGCCCAGTCAACATTGAGTCATTTCCTAGTCAACAACTGATTATCATCCATGTCATATCCATATGTATCATTTCCATATGTTTCCATAGGATTTCGTATGTCATTAGCTACTGCATGTCATATTTTGATAGTGTTCCAACGAAAAGGAAAAAAACTTAGGAAATAAGTTAAGGGGGGGAATGGAAGGACGCAAAGAGAGGGGGCAATGGTGGATCGATGGAGAGTCGTGGGGGTGGAGAATAGAGGAGGGGGGATCCAAATTTTTAAAATATTGATGACGTAGGAGAGAGGAGTGGATGTAGAGGAGGTCACAATGATGAAGGGATAAGGAGGGTGCATCCAAACCCGCAAAGGAGGGAGAGGTAGTTTAGAGAGGGGAGGGAATATAAAACTAAGTAAAGTTAAGGGTGAATTTATAAGAAAGGAGAGGGAGTGAGTTAGTAAATAATAGTAAGTATGGGAGAGTGAAATTAGGGGTAAAGGTTTAAGTAAAACAAAATTATAAGCATGGGAGAAATGGGACAGAGGAAGGGATGAGGGGAAAAAATTTGAAGTGTGGGAGAGTGGGGAGAAATGGGAAACAGACTAAGTATAGTATAAGAGAGGAGAGAGGGGAAGGGGATTGAGTGAAATTATTCTAAGTATGGAGGTGAGACAGGATATGACTAAAATTTCCCAATAAGACTAAGCATGGTAGAGTTAATGATAGGGGATTGGGAGATGAGAGGAATAAATGAAATATGGAAATGAGACTAAGTATGGTAGATTGTAGGAGAATTTAAGTGGTTGTGAGAGTATGATAAAGTGAAATAACCAAGAACGTGATTTAAGATGAGAAATAAGTATAGAAAGGTGAGTTTTGAAGAAGACTAAGTACTCAAAATAAGTTTTGAGAGAGAAACTAGTTGTGTTGTGTATGAATAAATGCTATTTTAGACAAAATCATGGACATTTTGAGCATATAATATCATATTTTGAATACATAAAATGCATGACGAACCTGATATTGAGGGATATGTCATGAGATTATTATCATTTAAAATTTATTTCTTCTGATATAATTTTTTTTATTATTCCAAAGAGTGAAAAATTGAGGTGACCATATTTTTAATCAACATCTGGCTCCAATTGAAGGACATTGACTCCCTATGAGTTGTTCGTAACACAATAATATAAATACCATCTGCTATCTTTAATGGGATATGGATTCATCTTCAAAAACTATGTCCATCTAGCAATTGCTTTATTGCACAAAAAAATGATTAAAGAAACAAACTATGTATAAACAAGATCTACCTACCTAACCTTCCTGGAGGAAAGGGACACTTTTCAAGTGTAAGTATATTTTGAATGGAGCCATTCAAGCATCAAACTATTCTATGGAATGAATTCCTGAATTTGGGAACATATCGGGGTTGCTACAAATAAATCAAGAGAATGCCCAAAGTGTGTTGAGGTGAAACGAAGCTAGATCTAATGAAAGTTTGATTGCATTTCTTGGACAACAATGCTTTGGAATCATGATTCAATGAAATCAATTTGTGGTTGCTCAAGAATGTTATTTCTTTTGGTAGGATGAGAAGTTTCCAATTTGAAAATACTTTCATCTTTCTCTTTATCTCCAACCACACACAAGTTTCATGATTCCTTGGAAATGTCTTGAAAGTATTCTTCCTTCATGCAATGGAAATGTTACCTATCATTATTCTCAAGTTTTTTTTCTTCAACCAATTCTTCTTGTTTCCAATGTTTTTGTGACTTTACATTATCAAAATGTGTCCCTTGCAAACCTATTACAACATTTTCCACATGATCTTGTTACACATTTGGTGGAGGCTCTTCAATTATACTTTCAAATTTGTTTCCTAAAAGATAATCATGTGGAGTATATGAGAAGCTTAGATATTCATCGTCGTGCATCCATATGGGAGAGGGTGGGTGGGAAACAACATTGAAAACATTTGGGATGAGTTTTTTAGCAAATGAAGTTTCCAACACTTCCCAACTAGTAATGGTCCCATGAAGCAATGAATAGAACCATTCATGAGCATTCCCATGTAGAGTTTGCACAAATAATTGACATGTGATATTATATTAAGTATAACATCCCGAGTTCTAATCCTTGTGAATTATAGTGTAATATTATAAATTTGAATTAGGTTGTTGAGCCAATGTGTTTGGGAGAAGAGATCATATTGATTTAATGTGGCTAGGGGTCGAATTGCATATTATGAACATTGAAATAATTAATAAAAGTAATAATCATTAGCTGCAATAAAAAGGAGATGAGGAATGATGGGGGGATATGATTTCACAAGAGAGAGGGGCCCAAGCGGGAATTATTCATGGGTATCAATTCAACCCACATTCTTGAAATTTTATCTTTGTGTACAACCTTCTATTTGTTGTTTGATTATATGAGAAACCAACAACTTAAACCCATGTAAGAGGGTGGGTGTGAGTGGTCACATCCCATAGTTAATGGATAGAATGAGTTAAAGTAAATTCATCCTTGAGAAGATTGTGAGTCAAGAAAGCAAGGAAGAAGAGGAAACATGTATGCATATTAGGGACAATTTTTGTTTACATGCATATTTTGGGCAAGAAAGAAGGGCAGAGGGCGAGGAAGAGGACCAACCATGGTTTACTTGATGGAAACCATTGTTTGGATATTTTTTTATGCTAAGAAAGAGGCATGTGTGCCTGTAAATTGGGTTGTGATCCTGTGGTGCAATTTTCTGTGGAGAAAATGAGTCAGAGCCATGTGAAGGATGTTGTGAGAAAACATGAAATAGCTAAGAGTTCCTACATTTCCCAATTGAGTGATTCATGTCCAACCAAGTCCACTAGGGACCATAATAAATGAATGGTATAGCTTGAGGGACTGTGAAAAGTGAAGGGGGTTCATTCCTTAGGTAGTGCAGGTCATGGGGAAACAAGAGAGCTAGAGGTTTGGGACTATTATGAGGATAGAACCTAGGTTTTGGGATATTGTGTTTAGAGAGTGGATAGCCAGTCGGTCGGATCTCCTTGTGGTCTCATAGCATCATCTCGGGGGTGGATTGTTTATGAGATAAAATTATCAGTAGTGCCTATGGATAAGAGGTTCATCCTTCATTTGCATCGAGTTGGTTAATCATTAACATATACATTTTTATATTTTTTCCTTATGTTAATTTTGCTATGTAGATGGTTTATATGAATATTTTGTGTTTGATGTTTGCTTGAAAAATTGTATTCATGTTTAATATATGCTTCTAGATGTATTTAGAACCGTGGTATCAGTCAACTGGTTAGATTTGTGTGTGCGATTTCTAGCTGATAAGATACATGGATTTGATTAGCAGTAAATATTAATCATTTAATGATTTTTCACACGTATTGATTCTCAAATATGCACTAGGTACGTTACATTATGGTATAAGAGCCTCAGGTTCCAACACTTATCTTGTATGGGCCAAGAACCAGAGCGAATTGGTGAAATTCCTTGTTGCAGTTTTTGTTTGTGATGGGTTGGAGAAAAACATAGGAGAACAGAGAGGAATCCCAAATTTCGTGATTAATATATGGTTTTAAAGGACTCTGGACTATTTAATAGATTCCATGGAGCCAAGTGGTAAAGTTACAGATCGAAATTCAACCTAGAATGGCCAAAATTCAAGTTTTAATGGTCTCCTATATAGTTACAGGAAGTTTGGTGAATCGATTGCCAAGATCTCTTTTGATCTTGTGATCGATGACCAAGATTCATTATGATACATTTTAAAATTCATAGGGTATAGTTCGTTTTGAAGGTTAAGTGAATCAATGGTTGGGATTCATTTTCATCCATTTAGAAAATAAATCAGATTGACGACCCAGATTCACCTAGGTTTTTTGTTGAAATTTTCTAGGTGCAAGATTCTACAATAGAATCCACTGATAGTCGATGGTTAGATCAGTGAGTTTGGTGAAGTGATGGAAATTATCCAAGAGAAAATGATGATGGTTGAAATTCGATGGATGGGTGTTGGCAAAGTTGGATGAATTTGATAAAATCAATGACCACGATCAATTTTGAGAGATAGATCGATGGTCTAAATCAATTGGAGAAATGTTGAGAATTTTCTAATTCTTAAAGTTCATCGAGAGAAATTCTCGACGATCAATGGTTGATTCAGCTGAAAGGGAGAAGATTTTGGTTCAACCATAATAAATCTTTGACCATCAATGGTTGATGGTCGAGGGTTGTCTAAATCCAATGAAGTGTTTCGAATGAGTAAGAGAAATCACCGATGAATGATGTGTCGATGGTTCAACATCAACCAAAGTCGGTGGGGTATCTAGGTTGTCCAAGAGAATTTAATGATGGTGAATGGGGAAAAGAGGATAATGACATGTCATACCATGTCACCCAATTTGAAACCTCTGGATGACATGTCATACCATGTCACCCAATTTGAAACCTCTGGATGACGTGTCACAACATGTCAACATCCACGTGTCGTGCCACGTCAGTAGTTGTCACATCAACACATAAGTGGTTGATGGCCAATGGTTAGGAAGACTGATTTGAGAAAGTGTTTCAACATCGATGGGATAATTTTTGGCAATCGATAGAATCAGTGAAAATTTTTCATGCTCCAACAAATATCGTCGACGACCAATGGTCGAATCGGTCGATTTAAGAGGTGTGCGCAAGTCGATCGTTGGGGAGTTGGGCTAACAGCCGATGGTTGGATCGGTAGTTTGGGGAAGTATTGTGTGTTCCAAAGGAGAAAATAGGTCATTTATGGCCAATAAACAGTAGATAAATGGTCCATATTTCTTCCGAACTTAGATCGATAGCGCAGATTGCACATATGCAAAATTGTTCCATAATTTAAAAAAAAAAAGCTAGAGCCATTTTCTTATTTTGGCCATAACAGGAGAAAATTAAGTTGTATTGAGATGAATATTATACATTTTTTTTCCACAGATATGATATCTACAAAAATAAGAGAGAGGGTCATTGTCCAAGTCTTCTTGGATTTGTCAAAAATTGCAAAATAGTGGCTTTTAAAGATTTGAGTTCATATCATTGGCAAAGGTCCAAATTAAGATGAAAATATTTGGGAGATTCCAAAACGTAGAAACACAAATAACCCATGAAGTAATTGATTAAATCCTAAGGGGATTGGAATGGGGATACTAAAATAAGCCAAAACCCACTATTCTGGGCCACTTTTGGGAGATTTTTGAGATTTTCGAAGGAGGAAAAGTGACAATAGATCACAAAACTATAAAATTTTATTTATTCGACATTTTATATACTCATGAAGACAAAAAACTATGGTTTAGTGAGATTTCTCGATAAGTGCACATATTTAGAGATAGTCAGTTTTGATAAAAATTCGATGGAAAAAGGGGTGAAAAAGAACAAAGTTGTCATTTTCATATTGTTGTATTTTTTTACTGGAACATCAAATTGAAATTGTTAGAGCTCTTAGGAATTCTATGTTGTTATTATTATCTATGTATCATACAAAATTTTCTCTATTTCTTGACATATTTTCTTCTTCATTTGACAGAAGTTGGTCTTTCAATAAAATCACACCAGTGGAGAAAATGCACAAATTAGGTGAAAATGGCTTTTTTGAGGAAGACATAACTGTCAACTTGGAGATCAGAATGGGACATGAATATATCCATTTAAAATATAATTCATAGGAGAATAACCTGAAATCATTATAATTTGGAGAATTATGATATGCTTCTTCATGAATTGAGCAGGAAAAGGACACGTAGCATTAATTGACATTTTTTATGATATGCATAGTTCTAAGAAAAATGGTTGCTTGCACATGGTGTAGAATTAGAGGTATAATCAAATGAATTCAACCCTAGGATTATGTATCATAGTTATGGAAACATGGAAGAATCATGCAAAATTTGGTTTATGTAGTGAAGAGCTACATGGTAAGTAATGAAAAATGGAATTGAATTCCATGAACCATGTAATTACTCAATCTGAAGATTTTTCCAAGTAGTTTCAAGGTTTGGAGAAACCCTCCCAAATGATAGAGGTGAGTGAAAAAAGTGATTTTTGTGCGAGGAATAAGATAGATACTCATGATGGTACCTATGCATAATCCTAGATGCACACTTGAAGAGAAATATCTTGATAAAAGAGAGGCTAAGCTTACTAACATGGCATTGTTATTTAGAAAAAGAGCACTCTACAGAGAGTGTTGTGTGAAAAGGATTTCTAGAAAGAGTATAATATTACGCAAATGATAATTGGGTGGGTATGTTCTAAATTAATCCCAAGGTCCATTGGATAGAAAAATGGTCAAGCTTGTGCAGATGGTTGAATCATCAAATAACTGTAAAGGAAAGTACAGGGAAGGTGTTGCAAGTTTTTCAAGGGTTTAAATAAAATTAAAGTAATATTAGTATTCAAATTCTATATAGATTGAATGTCTTGCAAAGGAAGGTCAATCGATATTTTTACATAGGGTATGAACCCAACAAGTAAAGAATTCCATTGCATGCACAAGAAGCAAGGAGGAATCCATAACCTTGAAGATAGAAATATAACAAAGGAAACAAAGCTTGTTGCAAGAAAAGGAAAAAGGATATCTTCAGACGAGGTGTGACTTATGACTTGATCAGTCATCTATATGAGAAAGCATGGGAATGTAGGAAGAAGCAATTGTTAGATATGATCTAGAAACTCTTGTCTAAAACCACACAAGAAAGAAGTATGCCTCTATAGTGTGCAACAAAAGCAAGGTAGAAGTGAAAATGGAAAGGCGTGGCATTTCCATTGGAGTAGGGTGGTCCTGAATGGAAAAAAAGTGCTTCACAGTGAATCACTCAATGAAATGAAGAGAGATATTTAAGATTTATCAAAGCCATGGGAAACAAATAATATTAGAAAGAAGACATGAAAAAAGTATTTCATAATGTTGAAATGCCAGTCAATGATAATGGTATTCCAAGGTCGGATTGGTCAAGAAAAATGGGAAGTGGTTAATTAGATTGTAGTGTTAATGTCTAGCTAGAATAGTGCATGTTACAACACTATGAATATTAAGAATTTAGCCAAAAAATGTTGGGACAAGATTCTTTTCATAAAATTAGTTGCGAGATGGCAACATTGTGGACCAGCTAGTGGTTGGAAATGCAGAATGGCCAATTGAGGCTTGTCTAAGAGGTGTAGAATAGGGTATAGTGGTGAACAATTGAGTAGGATAGCAGTGCACAGGGAAGCAAGGTTCTACAAAAATTCCAAGACAACCATCTACAACAACAAAGATAAATAATTAATTAATTATGAAATGGATATGGATTGGAGTCCATGATAGAATTGATGCATGATTCATACAATAAAGATACAATGCATGTGCATGAAATATGCATGAAATATCAAATTCTTAGTGCATATCAATGTGTGTTTGTGCATATGGAAATCCTTGAGCATGTTGGTAGCATGAGTATAAACTAAGAGTAGTATGTTGTTATATATATGAAATAATGATGACAATGATATTTGAATAAAACTAATAATAGATTAAGTATTTAGGAAATTAATGATTATGGCATGATGGTATTGTTTCTTATGGTATCCATCCATATGAATAAAAATGAGGATGGATAAAATATTGACCAATAAAATTAGTGAAGGGAGCCGACAAGATTCTACAAATGTAAAAAGATCAAGTATCATCAAGTAAATTGATAACAACCATGCATGTATGCATTTGGGGTTGTTATAATGTATAAATGTTGAAGGGAATGAAGGTAAGAATTCCCTCATTATAATATCAATATTTGAATTGATGAAAAGGTGGGAGGCCTTGAGTATGCAAATATTATTTGTTGCTTGAATGCATTTATGGGAAATTTAACTACATATTGTGTTATGTTGGTTATGAATTCATAACCAAGTTAAATTGGGAGACATTACTCCTGTTGTAAAAATGAATGTCATTTGAGATGGTCATGTGTGAGGCCATGATGAGTTTGGATATGGAAATGCTATAGTGCCATGCAAGTGCATAATGGTTATTCCCTATGTAACTGAGGATTGGAATGCAACCTTTTTTCCTAGAATAAATAGCACTAAGTAATGATGCTCCTAGTGTTGTGTATGGGTTGAAGAGGAAGGTATCCAAAGGATCAGGCAGGTTGTGGGGAATATTTTGGATGGTGTATTTAGGCATGGGACATACCTTCCAAATCACATGGTGGAATACATGACATGAACATATGGTATTCTAGAATCAATGCATTGATGTGTTGTGTAGATGTGGCCATGATTATTGGCACTTTGGTTTTATTTATTGGTAAAGTTTTATTGCATTATGAAAATCTTGATGTGTTGATAATGCATGTACAATGAATGACAGTTTCATTCTAGATAATATGATGAATGGTAGAATTCCATTTTAATGTGAATAATGGTTGGAAATGATTGAATTGCTAGGTAGATACAATTCTAATATCATTTCATGAACTGCTAAAAATGTTCATGAGTGCTAACAATCTTGTTTGGCTGGAAGAAAGTTGAGGAAATCGCAGGAAGAATGGTATTGGATATGGAAATTATGTATGCCCATAATAAATATTGATATCTACAACTGTAAGAACCGAACATAATGAGCAAAAATCTCTTGGGCGGAAATATTTATTTTCCTATATAAACAAAATTGAGGAATTAATAATTTAAACTTCTTATAATATGCTAACAATTTGTTTAGTTGCATGGAAAATGAGAAAATTTCAAGGGAAATGGTATTGGATATGGGATGGATGTAATCCCATAAAGAATACTAGTATATATTGTTGCAAGAGCCAAACAACTATGAAAATAAAACTCATGTTTGGGAAATTATGTTTTCCTGTGTAAAACATATTTGAAATTTTATAATTATATGAGGATGTCTCATGTTAACTGTATGCATGTGATGCAGATGGGATGATTTCCACCAGTTGTATATTGCTAGTGGAATTCTAGCAGCAAGATGACATTTTAATGCATGAGAATACCTTGGCAAATGATGGATCACCTGAGGAATTGTATAATAGTGAAAGGGATGTTTGAGCCTAGAGGATCAGTACAACATGAAGAATTAATTTTTGGGGCTTGTAGAATAAACATGTTGTCAGGATTATAGAATAACCAAGTTTTCAGGCCTCAATAGTGAACTCTTGTGTGAGTTGCATTATCGAAGAACCAGGTTGTCATGCATGAAGAGTGGACTCCTATGTGAGTTGCATTGTTGAAGAACCAAGTTTTCAAGCCTGAATATTGGACTCCTTTGACAATTTCATTGTGGAAACAAGGTTGTTGTTGGTTTTTTTCTCGGTAATTATTTCTAGCAGTGAGTCTCTTGAGTTCTGAGTGAGATTCCTAGTTACCTTTGCCAAAGAGACCTTGATAAATGAATCGTTCCACCTGGGGGACTGAGGAAAGTGAAGGGGGCACATTCCTTGGGTCAACCCTAATAAAAAAATGTGACACCATGTAACATCCCGCTCTTGCACGCACTAAGCAAACTTATTATTTGAGGACACTTGCTCTCAAGTGATCTAGATTATTATACTTTTGGGCATTTGATTTATGATTATGAGGAGTTATGAATTGATGACATGTTATTTGGCTGCATTGACATAGACAGGTGCTATTGACTCGATTTTCCTGAGTGTGCAGGATTTTGGACCTCGAGGATGTAGAGGAATCGATGGAACCCCTTGGACTCTGGATCGAGTTAGGGAGTGAACTATTGGGGGTTTGATTGTTGTACATGTGACATTTGTGCATCTGATTAGATGATATGATATTGGATACTATATCTGACATGATTCATTGATGATGTAGGTTGACGATAGCTTACCGACTAGACTAACATGTGGAGTAGAGGGGTCACATATGACTACCAGAGACATTGAGGGAGAGGTGTGGACTACGGGCCTACCACAGCCTACAAGCACTCTCGTCATGGCTCGAACTGTAGGTTAACGACTACCTAGTTTGAGAAGACCCACGATGCCATGAGGGATGACTTCGACAGTCACTCACAATGATTCTAAGGGGCGCGCAATAAGGCAGGGGCCTTATTCCTTAGAGGCCCTTAGTCTCCCACAAGATCACCTAGCGCATTATTGACTCCAGGGGTTTTTAATTTCTACCAAGTCAGTCAAGAGGTGAGTGGCACCCATGCAACACGTAGTGTGTCCTGAAGGGCACGTCACGCAAGAAAAATGTAAAGAGGCGAGTGGCACCCTTGGAGCACGTAGTGCGTCCTGAAAGACACGTCATGTAAGGAAACATAATAGGGCGAGTGGCACCCTTCAAGCACCTAGTGCATCCTGAAGGGCATGTCACATTGAGAAATAATAAATGAATAAACCTATAGGGCCTTAGAACGAATACTGTGATGAGAAAGATTTAAAACAAATTCCCTAATAAAATGTCGCCTAGCCTAGGAAATTAAAGTCTAGGTCTAAGAGATACTTGTGATAAAGATAAAAATAAATATTTATATAACAATAAAAATAAAATTAAATAAATAATAATGATAATCGTCATTAACCATGTGACGAGAAAAGGGTAAGCAATTCATTAATTTACAAAAAAAAAAAAACTTTTGGGGGATAAAATTTAAAAAAGTGGGAAAAAGGGGAAATAATTGTTTTGTCTCATATGTTAATTAAAAATTTATTAATTAAAAAGGAAAAACGGAAAAAGTTAATTTTCTACACCTACCAATTTGAATTTTAAATGAAAAGGGAAAGAGGGAAATTTAAAAGAATTAGGAAACTAGGAAAAAGAGGGAAACATAAAAAGAAAGGGGAAACACAAGGACAAAGTAGAAAGTCCAACTTAGTAAGGTATCTAGCATTTAAGAACTTTCTAATTTAAACTCAACTAGTAAAATAGTAAGGGGGAAAGTCATTCAAACTTGTAAGGGAATATGGGGACACCTAGGAGTGATTCTAGGAATAATATTAGGTGGGTGAGGGAAATGGGGGTAATTAATTTATTAAGGAAATTAATTTATGGTGCAATGAAGGGGATGGACGACACTGTACGGGGAGGATTATTATGAATTAAATTAATGAAAAATAAATTAAAAGGGATTTTGGGAAAGTATTTGACTTAGAAAATATATATAAAGGAGGGAGGAGGAGGATGATGGATCTCTTCTGTTTTGCGTAACGTTGCGCTGCTGAATTTCAGACTTGACTGAATTAGCTTGTGGGAGTTGGGATACCCAGATCAGTGAGGAGTCATAGCTCAGCCTTGCGAGGTGAGATGGGAGCTAGCTGATTCTTTGGTTTAGTGTGCATGGCCCCTTTGTGGCTCGGGGGGCGAAGGGGGAAGAAGATTAGCCCTAGCATTGACTGGGAGGTACCGGTGAAGTCTCATCAGTCGGCAAGCAAGAGCGGCACAGAGCGCACAGGACAACAACTCAGAGCAGGCTACTTGGGATATGGTGCGCTTCCTTTATTTTTGCATGGTAGATTATTATTATACTTTACGCTCTTAGTATGTATGTTTAATTGGGTAAATAAAATGATTGACTTAGCATTTTAATTGATGAATGATTTTCCCCATAGCCTTAAGCTCGTTGTTGATGGATTCCCTTGGATTTCGATCCCTGCATGTCTTGACTGTCCTATGGTTGTATTGATTTGTGATGATTTATATTTTATATTTTTTCCTTCCTCCCTAACTCATCAGTCCACGCCTGAGCAGTTGGCCAGGAGCCTGATCTGCGGTCATCACTTCAGTGTTAATAGACCTATGGATATAAATGCCCTACTTTTCTATGCGTGGATGATGAGTGAAGGATAGTTTGCCAAGCCGTCTGCCCCTATTGATTGTTATTCTAAATGATTGTCTTGCTCCTTTTTTGAATTGAATACCTCTGCATTGTTTATCCCTTCTCTCTGCGATCAACTCAATACCTTCTGTGTTTTGTATCCCCTCTTCATTTTCGGAGGGTATGTTATTCTCTGCAATTCTTTACCGTTACCCATTGTATGGCAGCTTGATTTTGACTGTTCGTGACTGCAATTGAATTTATACATTGACTATAAACGATTGAATGGCAGCCTTATATTTGGGGTCTGCAATTTTCTTTGTATTACATGACAACCTTATCCCTTAGCTAATGTGCGATTCATCGATGTTTTTGCCAACATGATCCTCTATCTGGACTACACTTTAGTTTTCTATTGATTGTCTATTCATCCATTTTAATTAGACAGTAAATGCATATTTTTTCAGACCGTATTTATATATATACCAGCGATTTCCTTTTGTTTAGACATCTTAATTCTTAATCTAGATAGTTCAATCGAAATGCTTCAAGATGTTCAATTTCGCTTTGATCATGTTCACATCACAAAAAGATATAGGTTGTATTCAACACCGTTATCCCCAAAAATTTATGAAGGACCGTGATTCGACTGTTGCGTTGATTGTGTATTTAGTTAGGGAAATTATTCTTGTATGATTGTAATGGTGGGCATAATTACCGTGCATTGGAGTGTGTAAATGGGTAGCATACTTTCTGAGTAAATAGGTAGTGTTTTTCCCTGCGTCTTGCATAGAGATTTTGTTGTAGCATGTTATTCCTACGTCGTGGATGTTGTTGATAGCGGATAGCATGTACAACATTGCCTTTTTTTCTCTGCGCTAGATTGACCATCCCTACCTTTTGTCGGCGTTTACTTCAAACCTGCATTTTGAACCAAGAGCTACCTGTGTTTTAATGGATTGGCATTGAATGGATGGGCATTGGCCTAGATTGACGACAAATATTCATTGGACAACATTATGCATACGACTGAGTGTGACTGCAATTGGTTGGTTGTTGAGTATGGATTTATGACCATGAATTTAATAGTAAACGCGTGTTTAACTGTAATAGAAATGTTAATGCGTGTATGTAGATGTGGAATTTAATTATATTGTTGTTAGACAACGCAGGTATTTGTTCCATTTTTAGACAGCGTGTTGTATTGCTTAGAGGATAGAGAATTTATAATGTTTTTGACAATGATTTTAATGTAGATAGACAACGCCTTGTTTTATAAGTTAGACAATTATTTCTAGGTTAGTCAGTGATTTGTAATGGACAACTTACCCATGCGTTCCGAACAGACAACATTATCACAAGACCTCTACGATTTGAATGATGGGTTATCATGCCACCATTTTAGACAACGATCATGTAGAGAACTAAAACACCATCTAACTTATTGAACGACAAAAATCACAGACAACAAATTAAATGCAGACAATGAATGGATTCATGGTTTAGCAGCTGGAACATCACTTTTATTGACAATGAATTTTTTTATATCCTTGATTGTCAACAACTTCTTGGTGAATGACAATATAGCATTGATGAAGGACAATGTTGTATCCATCTTCAATTGACTGCATTTTTTTTTCTTCTAATAATCGTGACAATAATTATTTGACTGCAAATTTATTCTATCTTTGGTAAAAACACTGTGATATTGTAGCAGCTTAGCATTTCGTGCAGATGCTTGAATGAAATCGAGTTATGATACCCTGCGTTTTTCCCTTTTTAGAAATCGATTTACTCGGCTAACTCTTAGCATTTTCCCACAACTGATTGGTTCTTCAATCCTTAGAACCATTTTCGTACAACGAGTTTAAACAACAGATTAACCACTGTGCCCCTTAAAGGCAGTGAATCCCTTTTGGTTGTTAATTGGTCATAACCGTGCGTTTCAACCGACAAATTTAGAACTTTTAAACTGAAGTTGGACAGAGGTATATTGTCTTGGTTTTTATTTAAAGACAACATTTATATTCTTACAAGATAGCAGTATAGGTTCTGTTTTAATTAGAGAATTCACTAAATTGCGAATTGAGTAGATAGCTATAGTTGCAGTTGTAATTGGTGATATTTCTATTTATCGATGATACATTTATGAGTGAGGTTTTACCCCCTTCGCTTAGATTAACCATTGCTTTTTAATTTAGATCCTTGGTTAAGATGTTTAATGCGTTGATTGCCTATGAAAATTTTCTCCTTACGATTAATCATTTCAGTTGATTATCAAGTTTAGGATCATCGCCTTATAACAACCCTAAGGTTTCCCAACTAGGAACTAGTTAAGGACCTAGTGAGCCTTTGAGTGTTTTGAAAGGTAGCTACAAGACTGGATTTTATCCAGGGATGAAGGGTTGGAATTATTTTGGTTGTGCATGGGTCCCTAGTGCGCCCGTCGCACTGATGCAACATGGTTTCTTGAGATTCAATCATTGGGCGTGTGGATAAAGAAGCACACACAATATCCTGGCTTAGGATCGCATGCCACCCTATGTGGTTGATGACCTCTTTTGGGCGGTACTGGTTGTAACTTTTGTGTTGTCTCTCGCTCGCCAGGAGGGATCTTTTATGGTCATCGAATCCGATGTGTCAGATCATGGATGTTGTCCTTTATCTTGTAGGCGTTATCGTGTTGCATGGGTGGGTAGTCGCATCTTTCCTTGATTTACGCATGTGTCACCTAGTTGCTCGTTGAGAAAATGTTAACTCATGGTTGTCTATTGTCYTGATCTGCATGATTGGTGTTCATCGTCAGTTGCGTGGTTGAACTATTGTCATCGTTACCTTCCTCCTAAAAACAAAAAAAAAAATTGCATTGTTTGCTTCGCTTGTAGTCATAACGATGGGGTTGTTACATATGGTATCAAAGCAGTTTCAACCCTGCGAATGTGGATTGCAAGGCTTTCCACTGCAGTAAACCTGAGAGTATCAACCCTTCCATTAATTAAAAACCTTAATGTGTCCATATGGTGATCGCATTTAGAGGACGCCTCAGAGGTTCACAACGTGGTGCCATGGAAGGAGGTGTGATAGCTCTAAAGTTCCCACACCCTCGGAGTCGAACCCTCAAGGGGAAGAAAAAGTCCTTGGGTTGGGTTCACTTGTAGTAAGGGATGATGATGGTCTGACAAGGCCCTTCTAGGTA
>JASDQU010500314.1:59241-77923 GCA_032191745.1 Picea mariana | reverse complement strand
GAGTTTTCACATAAACATGTGTACCACAAATTAACAAGTCAACCTTTTAAAGATTTAACCAACTGCAAATGATTTTTAAAAGATAACCTTTTAAATATTCAAAATTCAAATACAAGTTTTCATTTATTAAAGTTCCTACAAAATATATTTTTCATCGAAACACACTGTAAGGAACAATTTGTGATGACTAGAAGATGTTATGTTATAGTTTAAATCTAATACCACATGCATGGCCACTGCAGCTAGCAGGCATCTATAACATCGACAAGGATACCTTTTAACTCATTTAGCTTATTTTATCCCATCCACTAGTTAAAGATGCATAACTTATAAACCCTATGTTAAAACATTCTTTATTTACTTTTTTAAGGAATGAGTTGGAAGCCATTGTCCTGACTTGGTAATCAAATAGTGACAATGTCATTCACAAATATCTAAAGTAATGAAAAGGCCAGCTCATGATGAGACCTCCTTTCCCTCAGTCTTGCAACTAAGAGCCATTGCCCTAGCTTGGTGACCAGATGATGATAATTTCATACCGTAAATACACATGATCATGATAGGTCATCTCACAATAAGACCTCATATCCTCCAACTAACCCCTTAAATGTCATTTTTCATATGAAAAAGGAGTTCACTATGATTAATGTTAATTTCATTAGAGATTACTTAATGGATGGGGAAGCAAACTTTACTCCCTAAGAGTGTGAAATGGTTTTAATAGGTTTGAGATAATAACAATATAAGTCTCACTCATTTTCTCCTAAAGAGGGAACCAAATAAACCAAAATTGTAGAAACTATATAAATGTAGCATTACATACTAATTTGTAATAGTCAAAAGGAAAAAGTAATCAATGCAGCTAAGCTTTAATATGAAGGAAAAATTTGCAACGTGTGCCACCACAGGAAGGGTGATTCTCTTCTTGAAAATTACCTTGTAAAGGATATCTTAAAAAAAAAAGTTCATAATGATGAAAGGCGCAGATGACTTACTTAACCCCGAGTACCATGCATCTTGGGATTAACAACTTCTTATCCATTAATCTTAAAATTTGATTGGCATAATAGAATCAAAATTTCATCTTTTAAACCCCAAAGCAAATGATTGTCACACCACAAATATTCAAAATAAAAAGAATCTGAAATAAGATAAGAAATCCAACTCTAATCAAACAAAATTGGAAACAAAATGTAAACAAAAGTAATATATTCTAAAGGAAAGAATAAAATTAAACCAAAAGAGGTCTTATCAATATGATTAATATCTTATGCGGTTCTTTTTTGTTGTAATATAGAAGTAATTTGTATCGTAAAAGGGATAAGTATATCAATTCATAAAACAAAAATTGGTGAATTAACTTGATTAATTGAATTATTTGTAGCAAAACCCTTTAAATGTATTTATTTCCTTCAGATGAAGAATCGTTATCAATATTGTCATTTATCAGATAAAATATTAAGTTAATAAGGTCTCCTTTATTAAATATTATGTACATGAAGAAAAATAAATAAAAAAGTTTATTAGAGTGTGCAGTCATGATTCATCATTTTCAAAACAAGTCACTCATTAAAAAGAGATCAATTGTATCATCAAATTTTCAATTGTTTTATCGCATGTCTCCTTTATAACATTTTGATTTTAAAATTGTAGAGAAATGACCATATAAACATTGCATATTTAAGTCAGAATTATTGATAAATTATTTTAGGATATGACCTTTTAAACGTAATGTTAGATGTAATATAATCAAAAGTTGAGATCATTTTAATTAATCCACATAGATTATCCTTTCTTTCTATTTTTGAAAAAAAATAATCATATTTAAACATTCCTCAATAAAACTAAAATTAATAAAAATTTAAAGATATGATTTCAAGGGAAACACTTAAACATAATAAGAAAGGAAATAAGTAATGAAAAATAAAGCAAGAGAAGACTTCCCTGAATGTTGGTTTCCCCTTGAAAGCGATGCCTTGCTACACTTATTCAACTTGACAAAGAAAAAATGAAATGAATAAACAAAATCTAATCTACTCCTAAATCTACTCTACACTATTCTACAGGAACTAAGTGAAATGGAATTTCTAATGTAACCACTCCAACTACTTAAGACCTTCATGAATATGCACATCATACATAAGAAACATAAGCACTCACAATATCAAACAACCTGAGAAACTAAAGATATGCACATCTATATTAAGAATATACAAGAGAAGAAAACTCTTATTTACATGAAACTTCCTATTAAATGAATCTTCTAACCAAAACTCTATTTTGTCATGATATGTACCATAAAGGAAATAAAAAAAAAAACATGGAAGAATGTAAAATAGTTTAGAGAAATTATCACGATTATGAGGACTTTACATAACCATTGGTCAAGGCCGAAGTACCCCATTCTCTTGACAATTCTCCAAATGTTTATGGATTTCTTCACATGAAGGATATTGAAAACTATTCAGAAAAGGAGAGGAATTATTTACAAGAAAAACATTATCGAGAGAAGAAGAAAAGGGTTTCACCCAGATTTGATCATAACAAGTATCCAATGGAATATTGGAATGAACATTGTTGAATACTTGAAATGAATTATGAGGTTTAACATAATCATCATAGGAGCATAAAATTGAAATTTCAGACTTGTGCTTAGGGCGTTCTATGTAATGTGTCTTAATTTGCATTTCATCAATATCAAAATAATTATCATACAGAACTTCCCTCACTTGCAAATCATGAAAAATATAAAATTCATTAACATCGACAAATGGATATGCAAGAGATTAATCATGTATATCAATTTCATGTTTAACATCCTGTACTAATTTGAAAGAAACCTCAATAAATCGCTTACTAAAATATGAACTAGTTGAATTAGGACTTTAGTCCTAAAGATTAATTGAATCATTATTATGTGCATTGAGATCAAAAAACAAATCACAATACATAAAATAATGATTTCGAGAGTATATAAAATATTTATCATCAAGGAAGGAAAAATCTTCCAAAAAATTATTAGATGCACTTTGGTCAATAAGTAAATCTTCGTTTAAACATGTAGGGACTAATTCTAGATTATCCTATAATGAAGAATCATTAATGTCATGTATATTATTTGAATCTTGCTCTTCTATTAGATTTAATTCTAATGAATTTCCGTCCTCACAACCATCATCAAAAGGAGTTTTAGGAACATGTTATGATTGAATATTAGGACCTAACGTGTGCGTTTATGAAACAATTTCAACTTCATTACTTAGCTAAAAAAAAAACTAAGAATAGAACCATGATTAACCATTGGGTCTATGTCTTGCACATCCTGAGAAAAATATATGTTATATTCTCCATTGTTTGTTTCATTATATTTATAATTTGAAAGAAAAAGGAAGAAAAACCATTCTAGTATATCTTTCTCAGATGGTAAATATTTAGGATGAAATCTACAACAAAGCAACATAAATCTAGAAGAGAACTCTTCAATGGATTCATTTTCATGCATTGAAATATTATTGATTTCTGAGAAAAAACATGTCATAATCATAATTCTGATGAGCAAGGAGAAATATTTCCATGAATTGGTTCCACGAATGAATAGACTTTCTTGGTAACACTTTGAACCAATTTTCAATTCTTCTCTGCAAAGTAAGAGTAAATAACCTGCAAAATTAATTGTCATTAGATATTCCAGGAGATTTACAATTAAGAATAAACTGAAAAAGATGTTCAAAAGAAGAAATTATACTCTCATCATTAAATCTTAGTTTTGACAAGGATTTGATTGTCTTTTGGGGAATGCTTCGAGTAGGATGGAACAAACTAAAGTCATGCTCGAAAAATTATATTGGGAGAGGAGCCCTGAGTAATTAAATACATTCAAAAATAAAACTCCACAAGGCCATCTTGTCAATCGACCCTCCTTCTAGCACCATTTGTTGATGGGAGAAAGTGACCACTCATCAACTAAGAGGAAACAACTTGGTCCAAGGTCCTTAATGTAGAACCCAATCCATTTGGAATGGCTTGTTAGAAAAATAGGATCATGGAGCAATAAAATAAAACAAATGTGGAAATAAAACACAAAAGATACACAATACAATAGAGACACAGATATGCATGGTTCACCCAATGTGGGCTATGTCCAATCGAGAAATTGTCAGGTCCTTCCTTTTTATTATCCAACAAAATAAAGGGATACAACCTACAACACACTCATTGTAACTTCCTCTTCTTTCTCTCATAGTCTCCTCTCTCAAAATACATGCAATCTAATACACTTCTGCAATACAAATGCCTTATAAAAAGAAAGAGAGATTCCTTTTAGGGAAAAAAAAACCTAACATAATCTCTACCATGAAATATGTGACTGAATGATGAATGATCAAGATTGACTATGAAATTTGATGCAGGAGCATTCTCTTCAAAGTCAAAGAAGCAAGCATGGAGGCAAAGATATGACATCTCAGGATGACAAAATTTCAAATCAACATTTAACTCAGAAACAGAACGAGTTGTTGAGATATTTTGGAAATGACATTTTTACATATGTCTTGTTTGTAAAGTCGTGTATGATTGTAAGGAGTTGCAAATAAGGAGTGGGATCCCTTATCAAGCAATAACAGATAGTTATTGTAATAGGACAAAGTAGGTAACCACTAGAGACTGATAGGATAGGTTGCTAATAGCACAGAGAAGAGCTCGATGAGCCACTCCTTAGATAGTTTTTTTTTGTTCTTGTATTGTATGAGACACAAGAGTAGAGCAGATAGATTTTTAGAGTAGCAAATAGGAAGAGAATAAAGACGTGGTGAAGAACTACAATACTATGTAATTTTATTTCATGAATGAATAGAACAGACATAATTGTCCCAATTTCTTGGACATTGTTCATTATGATGTGTTATTGAGTGAATGACATATTATGTATGTGTTTTAATTCATTTTTTTCATATATGATTGTCTATGGTTGATCATATGAATTTGTGACGAACTATATAAGTTTCAATCGTCTCTCTTCTGAGAAATCGTATGTAAGGAGTGCATCTTGTACGCAAGGAGGTGCGTCGACAGAGTCTTTAATTGACTCAGAGGAGTTCACAAGGAACGACGAGAACTTATAACAAGTGAAAGGAGTGCACAAAATCAAGGAGTGACTAAGTATTGAAGAACCAGAACAGAGAATTGCAAGGAGTGCAGGAAGAATTTCTTTCAAAGAAATCCTTCGATATGAGTTTTTCAATATCCCAGGAATGCAAGGAGTGTGTGGGAGATAGAAATCCTCAAGGGGATCAAGCTCATAAGAGATAGTGTGAAGAAATATTCGAAGGGAGTGAGGCTATGAAGGTTTCACGAGTTATCAGTCAAGGTCCATCCATGAGGGAGCAGGATAGTTCTAGATCATTTGATCTGAGCAAAGTGTGTGAGCTTTAAGTCTATTGGTGCACACAGGAGAACAGACTGTCGAAGTGTCGAAGTCCCAAAGTGATTAGAGACTGCCCATTTTGAAGAGGGACAGGTGGTGCAATATCCATAACTTCAAAAGTTTGTGGACGAGGAGGTGAAATCACTGAAGTAAATCCTGACTGTTGATCGTCAGGGGGGGTACGTGTCAACAGATTTGAGGCTTCGCAAAAAATCGCTTCGAAGATTTTAATTGAGAGTTGAAACTACCAAAAACTGAACTCTGAAGTGAATCTGGACCATCAGATCCAGAGGGACACATGGAGATGGATCATGAGCTTCAAGAGGAAGAAAAGGTGGGGTGTTGAAACTCCTGAAGCTCGAATATTGAAAGTAGTTGGGAACCGTTGATCTGTAGGAGGGCACATGTCAAACGATTGTGTACTTCGGGTAAAACTCTCTAGGAAAAAGTGAGCATGGAGAAGTTGAGAATTGATGTTTCTAAAGTCCAAAGAGCCGAAGGGGATAGCGGTCGTCGGATCCAAGAAGACACAAGTCAACAGATCGTGTACTTTAGATAGAAGTACTTCGGGATGAAGCGAGTGTGAAAGTTTGAAACTTCTTAATCCAAAAGACCCTAAGTGAAGCAAAGCCTTCGATCTATCGGAGACATGCGTCGACAGATCACGAACTCTGGATAAAATGATTGCGGAGAAAGTAAGGTTTGAGAGTTAAAAAATCTTAAACCTGAATTGTGAAGAAAATCACGACCGTCGATTTGAAAGGGGCATGCATCGATAAATCATAAAGATGTGATAATGTGTTCTCCAGAGAGAAGGAAGGAAAGGAGGTATATCTGAGTCGTTGATCAAGACGCTCCACCCAATATTGCAATATAAATGGTCACGCTCAATTGTCGGGACAAAAAGTGCTTGAGCTTTAAAAATTTGAGTGTGGGCCGCAATTGAAACCATAGTATCGCCAAAAGGACGTGTGGCGATTGGTAGTGAATTGCGGGAACAAAAGAAGTGTGGTCTAAAACCACTTTTGGGCATCCCACAATCACGTGTTTGCGCGAGGTCATAGCCCAAGGTCACATATAGAAAGGGGCTAATGGAAAAGGGGATAGCGCCTGAAACACGATAGTTTAGCAGCACGAAGGGAGAGGCTATGGGTGCCATAGGACCTACACCAAAAGGCCGAAAGAGCGTGTGTCTAATTAAAATGTGAGACCATCAGGGTTTCAGAGAGCTGATTTGGCTCACAGAATCAAAGATCCTTGACCGAGAGGTCACGTAGCCTAAAGCAAAGTAAGTGGGGTTGCATCAAGTGGTATCAGAGTCATTGAATTTGTTTACAGGAAGAAGACAAAGGAGAAAGGAAATAAATTGATATCATCAGGGGTATCAAGATTTTATTATGTTTATAGACATCAAAAGGTGAGGCAGTGGAATCATGCCACCCAAAAGATGCAAAGCGAATCCAAAAATGGAAGAAGAAATTATGCGACTCAGAGTAAGGTTGGACGCCATGGAAACATCGGAGAGGAGAGCACCAGACACTGGATATATCATTAAATATGAAAGTGAAGAGATAGAGGTCGAAGAAGATGTAGCAGAGGATGTTATAGAAGACTTCTTATTGAAAGTTGTTTCAAGAATAGGATCCAGAGAAAAAATAGAGGTACCAATGTATGAAGGCAATTTAGAAGTTGAAGAATTGTTGGAATGGGTACATGCTATGGAAAAGTACTTTGATTATTAAGATATTGAAGAAGAGAATATGGTGAAGCATGCAGTGACAAGACAAAAGGGTCATGCAACACTATGGTGGGACAAACTGCAAGCTGATTGTAGATGCAAGGGCAAGTAGAAAATTAAAAGTTGGGATAGGACGGTAGCCAAGATAAAAAGAAAATTTATCCCGAAGGACTATCAAATCAATCTGTTCATGAGATTGAAAAACCTAAGATAGAAAATCTTATCAGTGAAGGAATACACTGAGGAGTTTTACAGATTGAACATCAGAGCTGGACAGAAAGAGAATGACGATGAAAAAACAACCAGGTATATCAATGGACTGAGATATGAAATACAAGAGGAGATCAGCATCATGTATGTTATTAAAGTCGAGGATTCTTATCAAGCAACCTTGAAAGCCGAAGAGAAATTCAAGAAGAGGTAAGGGAACCAGTAGAGAGAATTTCCAAAAACCAAAGCATGAAGCTGGAAAGCAATATAGTCACCCTGAGAAAGGTGGAAGTTTTAAGGAAGGACAACATGGAGGAAGGATCTCTTTTCCTAGAGGAAGAGGAAGAGCCATAAGAGGTGAAATTAGATGTTATGCATGTAGAAAGACAGGGAACATGTCTTGGGAATGCCTAGAGAAGAATAAAGAAGCTATAGTAGGAGAAGCACACATTTCTGAAGCATAGAAGCATGTGGAGAAGAAGCTGAAGAAGGAGGAAATAACCTCATGATGAGGAAAGTTCTTCTTAAACCAGAGAAGGTGGTAGAGGAACCAGTTTAGCGAACAAGTCTATTCAGAATTGCTTGCAAGATGAAAGACAAAGTTTGCAAGGTGATCATAGATATTGGGAGCACTAACAATCTAGTATCCACAAAGATGGTGGAGAAATTGGAGCTAAATTCAATTGCACATCCAAACCCATACAAGGTATCGTGGTTGCAAAAAGGACATCAAGTAATGGTAAGTCAACAATGCCAAGTTGAATTTAAAATAAGAGGTTATAGGGATGAAATATTATGTGATGTAATTCCTATGGATGTCTATCATATTGTATTGGGGAGACCATGGAATTTTTACAAAAACTTTATTCATGATGGGAGGAAGAATACTTATACCCTATAAAAGAATGGTAGGACACATATGTTGTTATCAATAGAGGACAAAGAGAAAAAGAGGGAAGCTAGTTCAAGTATACTTCTCATGAGTGGGAAGGAACTTTTGAATGAAGTCAAGAAGGAGCAGGATATGAAGTTTTCTATAGTGAGCAAACCAAGAGTTATCCTTAAAAATAATTATGTGGAGGATTTACCTGAAGAAATCCACGAACTGTTAGAAAAATTTGTTGACATTGTAGTGGATGAATTACCTCACTCCTTGCCACCCATTATGAGTATAATCCATCATATTGACCTTATTACAGGAGCCAGTTTACCAAGAAAAGCAGTTTATAGGTTGACACCCAGAGAGAATGAGGAAGTCAAAAATCAAGTCCAAGAGTTGTTGGATAAAGGTTTAGTCATGTAAAGCCTAAGCCCATGCATAGTGCCAATTGTGTTGAGTCCAAAGAAGGATGGAGGATGGAAAGTGTGTACAGATTCTAGAGCCATCAATAAGATCACCATTAGGTATAGATTCCATTTACCCAAGATGGATTATTTGATGGATTGCTTGAGTGGAGGAATCTATTTTTATAATATAGAATTGAAGAGTGGATATCATCAAATAAGTATGAGAGAGGGAGATGAATGGAAGACAACATTCAAGACAAATGAAGGTTTTTTTGAATGGTTGGTCATGCCATTTGGGTTAACAAATGCCCCAAGCACATTTATGAGATTAATGAATGAAGTATTGAAAGAATTCATAGGCAAATTTTTCATAGTGTATCTAGATGACATACTAATCTTCAGTAAGACAAAGGAGAACACTTAAAACATTTGACATCAGTGATGAGAAGGTTACAACAAGAAAAATTGTTGATAAATCTGAAGAAAATCTCTTTTGAGAAGACATAACTCAGATACTTGGGTTTTGTGATCTCTTCAAATGAATTGAATATGGATCCAGAAAGGTGAGAGCAATCAAATAATGGCCATCTCCAGGAAGCATATTTAAGGTAAGAATTTTTCATGGGTTAGCAAGTTTTTATAGAAATTTTATAATAAATTTCAGTGGTATATGTACACCCATGCTGGACACTTTGAAGAAGAAACACAAGTCATTTAATTGGACAGAGGAAGCTGAAAAAATTTTCAAATTGTTGAAGGAGAAGATCACAGAACAACCAATTTTAGTCTTACCATATTTTGGAAAAACATTTCAAGTGAGACGTGATGCAAGTGGAGTAGGTATTGGAGCAGTCTTGAGTCAGGATAATAGGCTAGTTGCTTATTTTAGTGAGAAGTTGAATGACACCAAGAAGAAGTCTTCCACATATGAAAAATAATTTTATGCAGTGATTCAATCTTTGAAGAAGTGGAGGCACTAACTAATTCCTAAAGAATTTGTCTTGTACAGTGATAATCAAGCTTTGTCGTTTATTACTAGGCAAGAAAAGTTGAATCAGAGACATGCTAAATGGGTAGAATTTATGCAAAATTTTACTTTTCTTATTACACATATTGTTGGAACTTATAACAAAATTGTATATGCTTTGAGAAGGAGGAGTTTAATTGTACATGAATTCCAAGTGGAGACCTTAGGGTTTGAACACCTCAAGGAAATGTATCGAGAAGATCCAGATTTTAAGGAAGCTTATGAGGCATGTAATAATCCTTTGTTGGGAGACAAAATCCCATGGACAAAATATCTGATCCAAGATGGATTATTATTCAAAGGGATCCAACTATGCATACCAAGATACTCAATGAGAGATAACCCGCTGAAAGAGAAACACAATGGAGGCTTAGCTGGACATTTTGGTCATGATAAGACAGCTGAGGAATTTATACTATTGGTCGAGCATGAGGGAAGAGGTGAAAACATTTCTGAACAAATGTTGAATTTTCCAGTATGTGAAAGGAAGACATTAGAACACTTGTTTGTATCAGCCATTACCAATTCCAGAAAGGCCATGGGATGCAATCAATATGGATTTTGTATTAGGATTGTCTAAAACCCAGAAAGGGAGGGATTCCATATTTGTTGTGGTAGACAGATTTTCAAAGATGGACCATTTGATACCATTCTAGAAGACAAACGATGCTACACACATAGCCAATTTTTTTCCATAGAAGTGGTGAGACTATATGGATTTCCTAGGAGCATAGTCTCAGACAGAGACACAAAATATGTAGGACACTTTTGGAAAACTCTATGGAAGAGGCTGGGGAAAAAATTGTCCTTTATTTCAACATATCCCTTTCAGAAATATGGACAGACTGAAGTAGTAAACAAGATTCTATGAAACTTGTTAAGAAGTTTAGTCATTCAGCAAGGTCATCAATGGGATCATATTCTGGCACAAGCAAAATTAGCATTTAATAATTTGGTGAACAGGAGCACTAGGAAAAGTCCATTTGAAATTATGTATGGTATACAACCAAGAGGGATTACTGAGTTGATATATCTGAATCAAGATGAATTAAGAAGTGTTGGTGCATAATATTTTGCAACAAAAATGAAGAAACTCCATGACAGAGTCAGAGAGAAGCTACAGGACAACAGCCTAAAATATAAGAATAGATTTTATCAGAAGAGGAGAGAAGTTCAATTTGAACTAGGAGATGAAGTTTTAGCTCATTTGAGAAAAGAAAGGTTTCCAAGGGGAACATATAACAAGTTGAAGATGAAGAAGATAGGACCATGCAGGATTCTTAGAAAATTTGCAGCCAATGCTTATGAAATTAGGTTGCCAAACAATGTTGGGATATCATTGATATTCAATGTTGCAGACCTGTATCATTACAAGAGAGATGATGTAGGAGAATCAAATGATCATAAAGAAGTTTAGTGGGAAGAACAAATGCCCACAACAAAAAAGCCTCATATGGAGATAATCATAGAACAAAGAGTTGGAAACAAGACCAGGAGGAAGACATGTCCTGACTACTTAGTGATGTGGAAAGATCATCCATTGGAAGACTCAAGTTGGGTCACTAAACCTAATATTTTGAAGCATGGAAAAAAAATGCAGAAGCTCATGGACAGGAGCCCATGAATATTTTAGCCAGAGGAGTATGATGCAGGAGCATCGCCTTCAAAGTCAAAGAAGCAAGTGTGGAGGAAAACATATGACATCTCAGCATGACAAAATTTCAAATCAACATTTAACTCAGAAACATAACGAGTTGTTGAGATATTTTGGAAACGATGTTTTTAAGTATATCTTGTTTGTAAATTCGTGTATGACTGTAAGGAGTTCCAGATAGAGAGTGGGATCCCTTATCAGGCAATAATTGATAGTTATTGTAATAGGACAAAGTAGGTAACCACTAGAAACAGATAGGATAGGTTGCAGACAACATGAAGAAGAGCTCGAGGAGCCACTCCTTAGACAGTTTTTTTTTGTTGTTGTATTGTATGAGACACAAGAGTAGAGAAGAGAGAGTTTTAGTGTAGAAGATAGGAAGAGAAGAAAGATGTAGTGAAGAACTGTAATACTATGTAATTTTATTTCATGAATGAATAGAACAAACATAATTGTCCCAATTCCTTGGACAATGTTCATTATGATGTGTGATTGAGTGAATGATATATTTTGTATGTGTTTTAATTAATTTTTTTATGTATGATTGTCTATGGTTGATCATATGAATTTTTTACGAACTGGATAAGTTTCAATCGTCTCTCTTCTGAGAACTCGTATGCAAGGAGTGCACGTCATACACAAGGAGTGCATCGACAAAGTCTTGAATTGACTCAGAGGATTTCAGAAGGAATGAAGGGAACTTGGACCAAGTGCAAGGAGTGCACAGAATCAAAGAGTGACTAAGTGTCAAAGAACCAGAACAGAGAAGCACAAGGAGTGTGGGAATAATTTATTTTAAAGAAATCCTTCGATATGAGTTTTTCGATATCCTAGGAACATAAGGAGTGTGTGGGAGGTCAAAATCCTCAAGGGGATCAAGATTAGAATAGATAGCATGAAGAAATATTCAAAGGGAGTGAGGCCTTGAAGGTTTCACGAGTTATCAGTCAAGATCCATCCAGGAGGGAGCGGGATCGTTCTAGATCATTGTATCTGAGAAAAGTGTGAGATATTTAAGTCTCTTAGTGCACACAGGAGAATAGAATGTCGAAGTTTCGAAGTCCCGAAGTGATTAGGGAACACCCATCATCAAGAGGGACAGGTGGTGCAAGATCCACACCTTCAGAAGTTTGTGGACAAGGAGGAGGTGAAATCGCCAAAGTAAATCTTGACTGTTGATTGTCAGGGGGGCACATGTCAACAGATCTGAGGCTTCAGGAAAAATCTCTTCAAATATTTCAGTTAATAGTTAAAACTCCCAAAACCTGAAGTCCGAAGTGAATCTGTACCATCAAATCTAGAGGGATGTGTGGCGATGGATCGTGAGCTTCAGGAGGAAGAAAATGTGAGGTGTTGGAACTCATGAAGCCCGAATAGCCGAAGTAGCTGGAGACCGTCAATCTATAAGAGGACACACATCAACTGATTGTGTACTCCGGGTAAAATGCTCTGGGAAAAAGAGAGCATGGAGAAGTTGAGAATTGAGATTTTCAAAGTCCGAAGAGCCAAAGGGGATAGTGGTCATTGGATCCAAGAAGGCACGCGTCAATAGATCGTGTACTTCAGATAGAAGTACTTCAGGATGAAGCGAGTGCGAAAGTTTGAAACTTTTGAATATCGAAAGCCTGAAGTGAAGCTCAACCATTGATCTATGGGAGACACGCATCGACCGATTGTGAACTATGGATAAAAGCATTGCGGAGAAAGTAAGGTTTTAGAGTCGAAAAATCTGAAACCCAAATTGCGAAGAAAATCACTATCATTGATTTGAAAGGGGAACGTGTTGATAGATCCTACAGATATGAGAATGTGTGATCTTGAGAGAATGAAGGAAAGGAGGCATATCTGATCTATTGATCAAGAGGCTCCACCCGATATCACAATATCAATGGTCATGCTCAATTGTGGGGACAGAAAGTGCTCGAGATTTAAAAATTTGAGAGCGGGCCGCAATTGAAACCACGATATCGCCAAAATGACGCATGGTGATTGGCAGTGAATTGCGGGGAGAAAGCAGTGTGGTCTAAAACCAATTTTGGCCATCTCACAATCACGTGTTTGTGTGATTTTATATCCCAAGGTCACATCCAAGAAGGGGATAATGGAAAAGGGGTTAGCGCCTGAAACACGATATTTCAGGAGCGTGAACGGAGAGGTTGTGGGTTCCATAGAACCTGCACCAAAATGTCGAAAGAGCCTGTGTCTAATTACAAAGTGAGACCATCAAGGTTTCAGAGAGCCGATTTGGTTTGCATAATCGAAGATCCTTGACCGAGAGTTCATGTAGCCCGAAGGAGAGTAGGGGGGGTGGCATCAAAATTACAATATATGTTTATAAGGTATTTTTTCCTTCAAGGGATTCGCCCTGAACCCCCAGTCAAGAAATTCCCCCCTGCAAACCCCCTACGTGGAGGGGTGTATAGTCTTCATGGGGTATAAACATGGTTGAAAACAAAGACCTCTAAATTAGGAATATAATAAGGCTCCACAACCAACAATATCCCACTTGGAGACTGATCACAACAACTCCACCATTGTTATATCTGTTGGACTATGATCCTTCTTGGGCCTAGAAAATTTCTCATATCCTCCTTCATACATGAAGTCCGAGAAGGAACTCAACTTCTCTCTATTTACTACCTTTGTTAACATGTCTGTAGGATTATGGCTAGTATGTATCTTTTCCAACTTCAATTGTCCATCTTCAAAAGTTGACCTTATGAAATGTTACCTGCGTTGTATATGTTTAGTCTTAGAATGGAAGGATGAGTTATTTTCAATATGAATGAAACTCTCGATGTCGTAATACAACCTTCTATTCTCCTACTTCTTTCCCAATTCCTTCATAAACCTTTGTAACCAAATCATCACTTTACTAGCCTTTGTAGCAGCAACATACTTTGCTTCTTTTGTTGAAAGTGTAACAACCTTTTGCAGTTTTGAAATCCAAATCATATACCTGCTCATAAATACCACTGCATGGGCAACATATGGTCTTGTGCAAACCATCGCATACATCAAGCTTCCAACTGCTGAAGAATAGGGGACTCTGGGCATGTATTATATCTCCTCCTGTGTCTTGGAACACATTTCCTTGGTTAATTTGAAATGGTTGGCCAAGGTGTACTAATTGGTTTTTCATCCTGCATTCTAAACCTCTCCAATACCTTCTCTATGTACTAACCCTAAGACAATGTCAATTTTCAATTTTTCCGATCTCTTGTTATTCTCATACCAAGGATTTTCTTTGCAACACCCAAATCCTTGATCACAAATGAATTAGCTAATTTATTCTTGAGCACATTTATATATTGCATATTATACCCTACAACAAGCATGCCATCTACATACAATAGAAAGATAATATAGCTTCCATTTTCTAGCCTTCCAAAATAAACACAGTGATCAAAATGACATCTACTATAACCTTATTCTGTCACAAACCTATCAAACTTCAAATACCATGGATTTGCAGATTTTTTAGGCCATACAATATCTTCTTCCACCTACATACAAAATTTTCCTTACTTTTGACCTCATACCCCTCTGGATGCTACATATAAATCTCTTCATCCAAATCCCCATGAATAAAAGTGGGTTTTACATCCAATTGTTCAAGATGAAAATATTATATTTCCACGAGACTTAAAATAATTCTAATTGAAGTTATTTTAACAACAGGAAAAAATGTTTCATCAAAATCTATACCTTTCTTTTGTGCAAACCCCTTTACAACAAGTCTATCCTTGTACCACACTTTTCCTCCATCTTCTTCCTTGAAACTGTAAACCCATTTATTCTGCAATGCTCTTTTTCATACAGACAACTGAACCAAGTCCCAAGTCTAGTTATTTACCAAGGAATCCATTTCCTCTTTCATGCCTTGGTCCCACTTCCTTTTAGTGTATACCTGCATTGCCTCTTCACAACTTTCTGGTTCACCAGAATCAGTCAACAATAAATAATACAATGAAGGAGAGTATCATTCAGGGGGTCTACTCAACCTGGTAGATATTCTAACAACACTTGCAAGAGTTTGAGGTGCATGTTGGTCTTGTTGTTTTACATTTTTTTTTTTTTGGTACCTTTGGAAAAAAAAATTCAGTGATCTCATCAAGCACTATGTATTCTGGTTTTTCTTCTTCCAATTTCCTTCCCTGCAACTGATCTTTATGCATCACCTTCTCATTGAATATGACATATATACTACTAATTATTTTTTTATTTTCATAATCCCCTAAGTTATAACTAAAATAATTAACACCATATCCAATAAAGGTACAATTCTTGGATTTTTCTTCAATCTTTTCTCTATTTTCTTTATCAATATGGAAAAATGCTTCACAACCAAAATTCTTCAGAAATAAATAATTTACCTTTTTACCTATCCATTCCTCCTCTTGAATGCCAACATCCAAAGAACTTGAAGGTCCTCTGTTTATGAAGTAAGCAACAATATCTACAACATTTTCCCAAAACTGTAAGGGAAACCTTGCATGCAATCTCATACTCCTTGCATGCTCCATGATTGTCATGTTTGTCCTTTCTGACACACCATTTTCTTGTGGTGTTCTTGGAACTGTATTCTCTCTACAAATCACATGGTATGAAAAATAATATGCAAATGCCTTGTTGAAATATTCACCTCCATTGTCTGATCTGAGACACTTCAACCTTTTTCCCATCTCATTCTCAACCAAATATTTCCATTTCTTAAAAGTATCAAAAACATAAATTTTTTGTCGAATGCAATAAACCCAAGTTTTTCTTGTTGCATCATCAATAAAAGTAACATAATAACAAGAGAGAGAAAGAGATGATACTCGAGCTAGTCCCCATACATATGTATGAACAATATCTAACTTTTCACTCTTCTTTACCTTTCCACTTCTAAGAAATCCGACTCTCTTCTATTTTCCATAAACACAGTGCTCACAGAAATCCAAATCAATTTGTTTAATATCTAGAAACAAATTTCTTTTGTGAAGTATCTGCATCCCCTTCTCACTCATGTTTCCAATCCTATGATGCCACAGTGATGTTTCCACTCCCGTAGAATCTAAAGAGATAGAAGAGTGAGTATTACCAGTAAATAAATACAATGTACCTACCTTCTCTCCTTTTTATATCACCAGTGATCCTTTGGTGACCTTCCATGCCTTATCTATAAATATAGATATACAGCCTTCACTTGCCAACTTCCTAGTTGAAATTATATTTTTCCTTATATTTGGAACATGTGTTACCTCTTTCAATAACCATTGGTTTCCATTCTTTTGCTTTATTTTTATCTTTCTCATTCCAACAATTTTTCATGGTGCATCAACACTCAAATGAACCTGTCCAAAATCACCTTGAACATAATCTAGAAAATGTTTACTATGGGGTGTGGCATGAAATGAAGCCCCTGAATCTACTACCCAATACTCATAAATATTATCTACATAAAGAATCAAAGCATCTTGCAACACATCACATGTTACATTTGTTTCGTGATTTTTCTCTTGTTATCCATCTCTTTGTTTCTATGGAGCTTTGCAGTCTTTCTTCATATGTCCTTTCTTCCTACAATTCCAACACTCCATATTTCCCAGTTTGGATTTGGATCTTCCCTTACTAGTCTTCCCATGGTTTCGTTGACTCTTTCCTCTTTCCATTTGTTTATCCTTGTTTTCCACAGTCAAAGCATTACTTGGTGTCTCACATGTGCTTTTCCTTCAAATTTCCTCACTAAGGATAACACCAACAACATCATCAAACTTTAAGTTGTTTGAACCAGAGACAAAGTTACTTACAACCATGACCAAGCTATTCCTTCTTTCTGGCAATGAACATAGAATCAAAAGATCCCTAATCTCGTCATCAAATCTCAATTTTATAGAACTTAACTGATTAGTGACTATGTTAAACTCATTTAAATGGTTAGTAACAAGCCCACCTTCTAACATATTCATATTAAACAAACGCTTCATTAAAATACTTTGTTGGAGGCTAAGGGTTTTTCATATAGTGAAGCAAATTTCTTCATGAGATCCTTCATTGTCTTTTTTCTTGAAATTTTAAAATCCACCATCGCTGCCAAGTACAACTGTATGTTTTGTTCTCTCAATAATATCCCATTATTCATCTTTCCTACTCGTCGACTTATTTTCTTTCCCGTTCATTGGTATGTAAAGATCCTTATGATATAGATAATCTTCCATTTGTATCTTCCACAACTAGAATTTTTGGCCATTAAATTTCTTGACCCTAAACTTTCATTCTTTCATCATTGTTCCCACTCGAACAAGGAACCCTCTTTCTTTCTTGCGAGTTACCTTTCGCCCTGGTACCAGTTGTTAGAAAAACAGGATCGCAAAGAAATAAAATAAAACAAATTCAGAAATAAAAAACAGAAGATACACAATACAATAGAGATAAAGATATACATGGTTCACCGAATATGGGCTATGTCCACCAGAGAAATTTCCAAGTCCTTCCTTTTTATTATCTAGAAAAATGAAGGGATACAACCTACAACACACCCACTATAACTTCCTCTTCTTTCTCTCAGTCTCCTCTCTCATAAAACATGAAATCCAATACATCGTTGCAATATAAATGACCTTATACAAAAGAAAAAGAGTTTCCTTCTGGGGAAAAAACCCTAACATAATACTTATAGTCATATCTGTGACTTAATGATGAATGATCAAGATTGACTATGAAATTAGAATATACATTTACAAGGAAATTTTTCCTTTGGGGGATTCACCCCTGAAACCCCACTGGCTCTCGAACCCCTAGCCGGGAAAACCCCCCTTAAACCCCCACCCACGTGGAGGGGTGTACAGTCTCCATGGGGTATAAAAACGATTGAAAACAAAGACCTCTGAATTAGGAAGATAATTAGGCTCCACAACCAACATGGTTATCCTTGATGGGTTTAATGGCTGCATTAGCCAATGAGGTGATATCCCCTATAAAAATACATATGGAAGGTTTTCCAAAGGGTTCTAACTATTAACTAACCAATCCCTAATATTTACAATGTTGACTAAAACAGATTGTTAATTACAAAAATGTACAAATTCTTACAATTGATACAAAAATTACAAGATTTTGAAAACCTTATTAAATGAAGATTTTGAAGAAACTATGAAACTAAATGTTAAGAAAAAGCTAATTATAACATATAAACTAATATTTAAAACATATTATATAAACCATAATCAAAGTGAAATGATGAAATCATTTTGGGTTAACCTTATAATAAATGACTTACATTTGAAATCAACCAAACAAAATAACATCACACCAAACATATTTCTAAGAGAATAGACATACCTATCATGAACAAGAGCA
>JASDQU010500314.1:35130-45526 GCA_032191745.1 Picea mariana | reverse complement strand
CAGGAAAAGTTCTTCTGCCTTCCTTCTTTAGGAACTCAGGCCACTGACCCCTCTAAAGGCAACAGATAGGTTTACATCATTAACGATCATAGGGATGAAGAAAATAATGTGTAACACTCCGCCTCCCCTGCAATTCTTTTTTCGTTCTTCGGCATGGGAATATCTTGAGGAAGATGTTCACTGTATCTCTACAAAACTGTTGTGGAGCTACTAGGAATAGTTTATTAAAAGGTTGGCTAGTTCTAGACGCTGTTTGAAATGAAGAAATGGAGGGGACAATATAACCCACCACAAACATTGCTTCAATGCATGTGAATGGAAAATATCCTCATTAATGACAATATCTATGCATGTTGTATGGTGACTTGTTATAAGTAAAGCGTAGTTATTTCAAACTTAGAAGTGCGAAGGTGAGGGTTATGACCAACAAAATTTAAGGATAGGAAGTTTCCTGAATGAACCAAAATGGCGGTGTGCAAATGACATTGCATGGTATTTGAAATCAAGACTGGGAAGTGATTGGAGGTTTCGTGAAGGAAGCAAGTTGGTGGTGTGTGAATGACATTCCATGGCATTTGAAATTAAAACTGGGAAGGGAGAATAAAATGCTTAACAAAAATTGCATTAATGGAAAGACATCTCGAGACTTGCGTGCATCAATATGACAACTTAGATGGTAGTTGCATGATGACCTATTATCATTAAAGATTTAGAAAGAAGACATACATACATACATACATACATACATACATATAGATAGATAGATAGATAGATAGATAGATAGATAAACAATATTTTTTATCATGTACACATGCGAAGGTAACGACCATGGGGAAGAGCTAGCAAGGAAGGAATGGCCAAGTCTGAAAGTCCATGGTTTGGGATCACAGGTTCTCGAGCGGGCGGGTTCAAAAGAAGGCCTCTATTGTTCGGTGTTCTACATGTAGCACACAAAGTTCCACAATATACAAATTGAGAAGCAGACTTGCGGGCTCGCCGAGATTTGATAGACCATCTACAGTTTCTGGATAGCATGTTCTCGGGCTCCTGGGGTCAAAAATGATTCTCTGTTGTTCAGTGCCTTGCAAATATATTATGATAATAAATTGAGAAGGGAATTCGCGAGGTGAACGACTCAACATTCTATTCCAGGGATGGTGGGCTCCCACAAATGAGAAATACATATTTGTGGGCTATACATTGGGCCGATTTCTGCCATATAGAAATTGGGTTCTCAGCCTAGCGGGTTCAAAATTGCCTAAGAAAAGCAAAGGGCTTCGTCCAACTCCCATTGCACATTTCATAATTCACATGCAACACAAAGTCTATGATTACTAGATCAGTGTGTGTAGAAACGAGGCAAAAGTAAATGTGTGCCTTTATAAAGTATGGACATGAGATTTTATAGATCGTGTACCGATATCGCATTCCATACTTACGAGTTCTCGGATGGGAGGGGTGAAAAAATAGGCCTCTATTGTTTTGTATTTTACAAATAGAACATACAATTCTGCGATATACAAATTGACAAGCGGACTTGCTATGTGGCTGAGAATTTATAGAGCATGTACAGTTTTTGCATCGTGCGTTGTCGGGTTGGCGGGGTTAGAAATGGGTCTCTATTGTTCGGTGCCCTACAAATTGCTTATGATGCACATATCCCTTATTCCGTACTTAGACACTTATTTGGATCGTGCACTTGTGAGCTGCACATTGTGCCTATAATGTTCTGTGTCCTGTAAATAGAAATTATAGTTGGGTGATATACATATTGACAAATGGACTTGCGGGCTGGTTGTCTCGTCATTGCAGTTCTGCTAGATGGTGGACGTGCAGCCTAGTGGCTTCTCGACACAGGAAAAAGAAAAAAGAGAAAAAAAACATACCTGCAAACAAGTTTGATAAATTCAGAGAAAGTAAAGGAAAAATTGTTTACTATGGAACATAGTCAGTAAAAGAATGCACCTTTGCATTGATTTGTGTACATATCTAGGTAGGAGTTCTTTGTGCCTTTTAGTTTTCCTTTCTATTTCTATCAAAAATGGTACAAAACAAAAGGGACATGAACATAATCTCAAATGTTAAGAAAAAGGAAACTACTATGTACATATATACAAAAAAAAAAAATTGAATAAGATGAATAGAGTCACAAATAGTTTTTTTGAGGATGTACCTTATTTTTTCTTTTTTTGCACAATGTATATTTTATAATTAGAGTAGAAGATCATCTATATGCTCACCAGAATGCTATGCGTAGAAATCAGGGATATAGATAGGATTTGAAACATAGAAATATGAGTTTGCAATAAGTTTGATGTATATGTCATAATTCAAGTGCAATACCAATTGTATCGTGATCAAACCAATATGTGTCTAAGACAAACATATTGTATTGAGAAATGGGCACATTCGACCAGACATGGTCAATAAGTGCATTTTGCAGATGGGTTGTGTTGTTCAGAAGAAACCACAGACTGTATTTGCACATGTAGTTTTACAATTCTTTTGTTTTGCCAGTATTTTGTAGCATGTCAATATTGAAGTCTCCTACAAGTACAATGGATCTGTTCAGATGGAAATGGTCCAATGCATTGGAAATAACATTTACTATGTTGGAGAATGTTGCATGGGGAGCAGCATATAGATTTAGTATTGCAACTTCTGTTCCATGGGAAAAAAATTTGGCAAGCATGAGTTCAACATTCTTTTGTTTGATATGTATGTGGTCCAAAATTGGTACATGTTTTTTCACTAGTATCATCACCCCATGTGTAATGTAACTTGATATGAAATTGTGATTTGGGAATTGTTTGTTCTGCATGCATAATGCCATGTGTGTTTCCTACAAGCACAAATAATCATATTGCATTAAATCATAGTAATTCAATATATCATCCATGTGTGCATTTAAGTTGTGTGTGTTAAACGAGAGTATTGATACAGATTAATTTGTTTGTATGGATTGGTAATCATAATGCAGTTGCCAATTTGCGGTGGTCCTCAATAGTTCCATATCAATATCAACTTTATGTTTCACTCTGAAGTTATCTTTTGTCAGAGGACTTAGTAAATACAAGGAGTCTATGCTTCTGACATGGGACAGTGCTATGTATACAAGTCCATGTATCTAAATTTCAGCAGGCTGAAATGCAACATTATCAAGTGTTAGTCCTTGTGATATGTGGACTGTACGTGCACATGCAAGTTTAATCGAAAACTATTTGCAAATCTTTAGTCGACCTATCTTTGCTGATGTCGACACTGGCTTTGATATTCGCAAAATAGGAGTCCAATCACTTGCAGTGTTTGAATTATATAGATAAGATAACTTGTTTTCTTGTCGCTTGCCTATATGAGGTTCATGGAACCTAATCCAAAGGACATCTACTTTTTCTATCTTCGTATAGCCTTTCAGTATTCCATCTGCACCATTCACCAAGCCATCCTGTGAATCATAGTTACAGGCATATATTTCAACCAACATTTCTAATTTCAGTGCAAGGTGTAAAGGTAAAGTGATTGAATGTTCATGACGTGGGACATTTCCATGGTTGTCTTCTTCCAAGTCAATCGAATTGATGATGATATCATCGCCAGGCATGAGAGACAGCATGTGGCTATTATGCTTTGCAACATCCTTATTTCTGTAGAACATGTAAGGGAATGTTGGATCTGTTGGTGCAGGTCATAAGCACCTCAAATTGATATAGGTCAAGTCATCATATGTTTGGTTGTTTGTGTGCATTCTATTTAGAATTGCAATGAATGTTTCATATGTCTGGCACATTGTAGTATGCAACTCAAAGAATTTAATATTGTCTCTCCAGAAGTCATGGGTCATTGTTTCCATGTTAACAATAGGTTGTTCAAATATCAAAGAATTTTGGATGGGTTGTGCCTGGTAAAGATCGCCAGAGAAGATCATGTCAATGTTTCCAAAATAGTTGGTCTGCACATGTTTTATGCTTCTTAGCCAGCTATCAATGGAATACAAGAACCGTCTTCCAATCAAAGATGCTTCATCTATAAAGACAAGTTGGAGTTCCTTGTAAAGATTTGATAATGTATCCAACATTTCCTTGCTAAGTGGAAGAAACTATGACTTGTTAAAAGGCATTAAAAACGTAGAGTGGACTGTTGTTCCACCAGCATTGTATGCAGCGTTTCCTGTGTATGCAACTATTAGGCCCTTTGGTTTCATAGGTTCAGAGAAATTATTTTAATCATAGATTCATATAATCATTTGGAACAATGATTTAGTAGTGAATGTTTTGCCTGTTCCTTCTCTGCCTGTAAGGAACACGTGCACATGACTGTTCATGTTCAACCATTTTTTAAGGGCAATGTCCTTTACAATTGTTTGTTATTCGTGATTCAACAAATGTCTTATTTTCTGGTATTGATTATTTTCAATCAGGAAAGGATGGTTTGTAACTTGAAAACCAAGCTTGATACATTTTTTACTTTCAGCCATTAGAGGACGAGGAAAATCCACTTGTAAGTCATAGGACTCGGAAGGAGTTCTGGTTGTTTTTGGGTTTCTAAATGTCTCATCGTGATCATGAGGGTTTTATAGGTCATTAAGTGCAACTTATAGATCGCCCCATGTTGGATTAATATTGTAGGTACATATAACTTCATTGATATGCACTATAGTATCAAAGGCAACATACACAGCCTCCCATGTAGAGAAGTTATGTATTAATGTCTCTTCATTTTCATGGAACAGAACGTACAACAACAATTTTTCTCTACAATGGTTTTCATAGTCACAATGTTTATTGTATTTGACAAACCGTATAACAGAGGGTTTTTTTATTTTTGATATGGGTGTCCCATTTTTTTTGTAATGTGATACAAATTCTGCTAAGTAGATATGCCTAATAGGAGATGGACACTAGATGTAATAATCAATAATAGAGAAACATATGACATCCTCTGAATTGTCAAGTTCTTATTGCAGCAAAACTGGTGGTTTAAGCATAAATGTGTGTTTTTCAAGTGGAGATGTGTTTATGAAGACACATTTTCTTGAACTACAAGTTAGGGGCAAAGAAAGGGAAATGTGAATTGCTTGCTAAGAAGACATTTGTTAAAGATTAAGCAATGTATTGCCAAGGATGTGTATCATTTGTATGGCATCAATATGACTTATTTTGTGTTCTTTGCGTATTTTTCTGAATGTAGATGTCATATATTTGTCAATCTTCGTCATATATGAGGTGCAATAGGATGTTGTAGCATATGCATTCAGCACGTACTGTGCATCTGTATTTGCTTTCCACATAACTAGAATGTCCTTGGAGAAACTATTGTTCCAAATATGGGAGAGTTTTCATTTAAGGAAAAGTGTTGGTTGCCTAAGCGTTATTTGTATAGCTTGGATGTACTCATCTTTTGATAGATTTACTTGTGTCAAGAAGGCATCAAAGCTCATCATTTCATCAAATCCTCCTTGTTCTAGAAATGCGAACAAGGATTTATATTTCTCAACAACAACATTGTCCTCTAAACTAAATGACTCTATGATTCTTGTAGCTCTCATTGGCGGAACGGGAAAGTTGTATCTGCAATGTGAGCTTTTTCATTTTCTACAACTTCTTATATGGTAATGTCTATGGACTTTCGCAAGGTCTAGTTCCAAATGATTTGTATTGCATGTTATGTATTTATCCACAAATTGTTTGATCTCTGAATTCTTATCAGCTCCATAGATCGGTGCACCCTCTATCCACAACAGTGCGTTGTCATGCTCATTTCCCCTATTCTAGAATTCAGTCACAAAAAAGTAGTCCGATCTTTTTCCGAAAAATGTTTCATCATGGCATATCAATTGTCTCAAAGCATTTATTCTATGTCTATAGTATTGAGTACATGTCACCAGGTCTTTTCTTATGAGGTAGTCAATGTCATTATTTTCCAGTGTATCGGTTTTTTATTTACGTTTCCTGTTACTATGTAGATAAAAAACGGAAGCCACCAATGGATCCCAGCAATGCTCTGCACTTGTAAATGTGATGAAAAATGTTGGCGGCCCCAATTGTCAGATCATTGCAAAAAAAAAAAAAAATTGTTTTGTTGCAAATAGTCAGGAGAGGTGCGGATGTTCTTGAAATCTATGTATCCAATATTAGATTTCAGAATATTTTCTAGGTTTACTTTGTACTTCACATCCTTGCCAACAAATTTCTTCCTTGTAACTAGCCTTTTCTTATTCGGACCCACATGCAGGACAAAACTTGTTCTATTATTATGCGCATTGTTTTGAAAAACAAATTCGTTATGTGATAGGAGAAGTAACTGCTTGAATGTAGTAGCTCCCATCGGACTATTTTATGATAACTAAATCGTTCTGTAATATTAGTTCCATGTGGATCTCCATAGAATAGTGTTGAAAAGTTCATTTCCTCAGCGAATTTGTCCTTGAATATTCCAAGTGGACGCTGCCCCTCGCCAGGTGAAATTTCAACAATTTTGTCTTACAAGTCACGAATGCACTGTGAATCAGTGAATCCATGGACCAATGTTTCAACAGGTATTTCAATCTCTGATTCATCCCTTGTATCAGAATCACTAGGATTTTTGAGAGTCTCTACAGAGTTGCCATGTTCTTTTGCAAGAACATTGTTCCAGTTGGCATTTATACAAATGTTCTATGATTTGTATAGGGCCCTGGAACACAATTCCTTTAATGCTTTCACAACAGCATGCACACACACTTTGCCTGTTTGATACACATTTTTGTATTGCAAGCATCTTTTCAGAGCCACGGCGATTATAATTGTATTGTTAATGAACTGTGGCAATGCTTTTTGCACAACATTTAGCTGAACAGGCACATTAATAATTGATCCTGTTAAGCCCATCTGGGGTCTCTTATATCCCCAAGTTCTGATTTGAGAAAATGAAATTAATAGAGAGAAAAGTCTCTCCTCAAGTTCCGTAAGTGCACTTACATATGCTAGTGGTGTGTTACATCTTATTCGGTTAGGGGTTGCAAACTGTGGCAGTTTTCCATTTTCAAGCGATCGTTTGCATGGGAGACAAACTTTCTCACTAGAAAATGGTTTATCATGGGCTATCAGCCGGAGGTATTCTGCTTGCAAATCAAGCATGAAAAAATTACTATTTTTTGAAAAATTCAATTGTTCACAAATTGCACATGCAATGGAAGGAGTGTCTTTCATTTGTTTCATGTAGGTTTGTCTTGCATTTTTTTTTCGCAGGGAAGTATGGGTAGAAACTGTTTCCTGTTTTTCATGTACACCACGAACTATCATAGGTGCATGACCATTCTGGGATATGCAAGCGCACATGTTTATGTTTTGTTCTGCATGAACAAATTTCTTTACATTGTCATATGTGAGTTTCTCTTTAAAAGGAAGTGTAGCATTGTATTGTTTTCTCTCACGCATGACCTTTTTAAAGTTGTGGTAACTTACTCTACGTTTCTTGCCCAAGGGAAGGATGACCTAGTGGCAATTGGGATGGATTTCAGTCTCACCCATTTTCTTAGAAACTATTTTACATTTTTTGTTCAAGGCCTCTATTTGATTATCAGAAGTTGAACGAATTTGACGAATAATTTTTTTCAAATTGTGATAACTTACTCTACATTTTTTGTTTAATCCCTCTATGGCCTCATCACAACTGAAATGAATTCTATGCATGTTTTTTTTGTTCAAGCCTTGTCTGCCCATATCGCAACCGGGAGGACTCTTGTTTTGACTAAAAAGCATTCCATGCGTTTGTAGATTCGATGTCGTTTGAGTGGCATGCACACTCAACCTTGAACTATCGATATCTCCAAGCAAAGGTTCATAATGGATATGTGTTGTATCTATTTTCAATGACAGGATGTGAATTGTTTGATCATATTTTGAATCGGTAACCCAGGAATGGACAGTGCCAGCTGGCAAGGCCGACCAAACCTTGATCTTCACCCCGAATACCATAGACATCCATTGAAAATAGAATCTACAACCCTCCGTATTCCCTTATTCATATGGAAGCGCCATGTTCACAAGGTATTCCTACCAACTTCCAACTGTCGGTATATTTTCCACGAGATATGGGAAAAGGTGATGATGTAAGCACCTAAAAGCCTATTTGCTTCCACCTATAATCCCATTGCAAAAGGATTGTACAGTGTAAAGATGCAACAACTGAACATCGAACTCGGCTGCTACCAAACAACAAATTGCATTAAATAGACTATCTCCACATTTAGACACAACATTTGTTGCCAGCTATAAACCATAGAAATCTATGCCATCCAAAATCTATTTCCATTGCGTTTGAAGGTCTTTGCAAATAACGGACAAGTAGATATGAGGACCTTCTATATTGCATATGGACATTTTTTTGTACAACAGCGGTTCATAATGGCCACTGAGGGCATCGACAACATGGAACAAGATGCAATATGGATTGTCAGATGGAGTTTTGTTGAATAGTAGATATCTTGTTTTTCTTGTCAATGACCATATGCCAACTGATATGTTTAGCCAGTTAGACAGCCACCAAATACAAAATGTATATCCTCAAAGTCCCCTCTGATGTGCACGCAGAACTAGAAATGCAGACAACCGCATCTTTGAAAAATATGTAGCCACATCATGTATTCCATGCAACTACCAAAGAAAATTAGATTCCAATTCGTATTCATAGGACTGCAAAGCCTTAGCATCTCCATTTTTAAAATAGGCCAATAAATAATCTATCAATCCATTGCTCAAATCGGTCGACGAATCTCGAAAATGCAATACAACCTGGAATGTATCGAAAAGGCAATCCCCAACAGTATACGAGAATGCATCCAATCTAAAAAGGCCATTCCTATGCAAAACCACATCAATGTTGTCATGTACAATGGAATGTGTATCTTTTTCATACGAATCAACATCTATTACCTCTTTCATCTTTTCAACTGTCATTTGAAGTTTTTTGCTAGATACTTTCAGTTTCTATCAAAACAGAGAAAAGCACAAGCAAAAAATAAAAATTATCAAAATAAAAAAGAAAAGAAAAATAGCGCACCAATCCCCATATGTATCTTTAAACCTTCTTCTTCTCAACTTGAATCCCCCTAGTTCCCATAGCAGATGAGAAGAAAACAGACCAACACTGGAAACTGAACCAAACAGAAGAAAGACCGTAAAAAAATAAAACCATAACTTAACTCAGCAGAAAGAAAATAGGTAGACACAGTTTTCCATCCCACAGAGTAGAAGAATACACTGCGTCTACACATTTCCCGATGGTTCCATCTTCTGATAGATCCCAACTACTTTTCGTAAATCCCTCTGCATTTCAATTTTCAGAAAAACTCACGACATCTACCATATGAAGACGCATTGTTTCCAGGAACAGAAACCAAGAGCATAGACAAAAATGGCCTGGAACAGAATATTGAAATCACCAAGAACAAGGAAACTTACCCATCAACAAAGGATGAGACGACCTCATCACCTAAAAAAATGCAAACTGCAACAATAGGTCCAACAACTTGCAAAGTTGAAGAACAACAAACTAGTGAACAACCATGAAGAGCTCGAACTACAAGTGCAAGACCTCAACTTTGCAAAGTTGAATCAAACAAGAACCAGAATCATGGAACGAATCAACGAACAAGGATGGAGCACAAGAACAGGGATGCTAGGCATGAACAAAACTGTATTGCAAGGCATATTTACAATAAACATTTAAGACTAGCAGAGCTCTTAGGTAAACAATTAAGACAGTAAGGACCATCGAAGGGCATAGGCCTGTGCAAGCATTTATGAAAAGATGCAATGTGGCAGGACTGTTCGCTCGAAGCACACAACAATAAAGCATAAATAAGACATAGCAATATCATGGATAATGTATTCAACCCAATATAAAATGATAAGGGGAAACATTTGAACTAATGCTAGCATTAATCCATGTTCCATGAACGCATAATAAAATTTATGATTCAAAAAGACCATATACTACCAAATACTTTGGAAATGCAAACATATTTTACATTCAGAATAGTGAAGGTGGAAATAAAACCTCCAATCTGTTGTCCAATCAGATCTTGACAAACGTGATACTTTTTATTATATAAAAATCGATATTTTCACTTCTCTGGTTCCAATAATTGACAATAGTGAAATATTTCTGGTCAATGCACAAGTTAATGCCAGGTCAATGATTTATCAATCGCTATAGTCCCTCTATGCCTACAACAGGGATGAATAAGACCTAGAGAAAATCTGAAATCTTATTAATAAGACCTAGAGAAAATCTGAAATCTTATTTGAGAAGCTTTTAGGCAAAATACAATGAGTACTTGTATTAAACCATATATTAAAAGCAATCCAAAATGTAGTTACAAACACTAGTCTTGAAAAAAATAAGTCATTCATTG
>JASDQU010500313.1:31499-57050 GCA_032191745.1 Picea mariana | reverse complement strand
TATATATATATATATATCATGTTTCATGAATCATTATTATCATTATGATTTACATGTGAGAAATTATTATATATTATTTATTTTTTTAAATAATTAATCATATAAGTGATTTTGACATTTATTTAAAGGATTGGAAGTGGTGATAATATAAAATACTACATAGAACTTGGAGTAAGACTTAAAATTGATTTCTATTGGTTAAGTGCATCTATGGACATGGAAGTCTACCCCTTAAGGACCACCAATAAGTTATTTCAAGTAGGGTGGTTTTCCTTGAATACTTGATGAGTTAGTGTACATTTGTGGATAACAACTAGTGATGGTTGTCCTCAATGGCACTGACCACTAAGTTATTATAGGTTTTCCCCCTTTAAGGTCATATGGTCAATGCCATTGAGGATCCCAAAGAATGACCTTGACCACTAAGTTATGATAGATTTTCCCCATTCAAAATCATATATATATATATATATATAGTTTCAAAAATATTTAAAAATATTTATCATATCTCAAGATGATCTTATCAATATTTTAATCAAGATGAGGTTTATATTAGTTATATATTGTCAAATAAAAATATGACACATATTATCTTTGACTTTTATAAATCCAACTTAATGATTATTGTTGACCCAATTTATTGAAACTCTATTGGTTTTTTCAATTCCTATTCATCAACAAGACTTTTTCTTATGAGGTTCATTTTAAACCCCAAATTTACTTTATGGCCCATATATTCAATTCATAATCATCCTGTAAGAATTACCCAACCATAAATTTCGTTTTACATCAGGCAACGAAAACCAAGCCCTAGTAGGGTTGTCAAAGATAACATTAGTAGAGTGAATGCTATGTCTAAAATTATTCAAGGCAAGGAACCAAGAAGACTTAACCAAGGGCTTCCCCTCAAATAAGATCAACAATGACCACCAAAGGTAGTGCTCATTAAACAATAGCCAAGTTCTTAGAGAGTATGCTTTCCAAGTTAGGAAGACTTTGAGCGACTCTTGGGACTTCCATGTACTCTGCACAACAAATGTGCCCAAAAGCTTGACCTTTGGGGGGGTTCACAAGATAATCTGGAAAGAAATTCCATGCCATTGCTTTTTACCCAAAGGCCATTGTTGTTTGATATGGCGCCTAAGGAGGTTTTTTCATGGTTCCTTGCATTCATTAACCCTAATCATGCACTTGGAGCACAACCCTTGTGCCTATGTTTAGGTTTTGATAATTTCCAAACCTCCAAACTCTCAAGGGGTGCAACAAAGCACCCAACTAGGTCTTCACTTGTCAAGTCTCGCCAAGAGAAAATTACATATAAATCTTTTTCCAACTACTCATACACTGCCTTGGACAATGCCTAATGAAAAGAATAGTACACATCAATGACTTCCGTCACTTTGGTACAAATCTAAAATTTAGCAATGAGCATGAAAGGCTTGTAACCCACTTATCAATCTTCTTTTTCACCCTCTAAACAACCACATTCCAAAGTTCCCAAGGAGAGGCCTCGAAGACAAAAGGAATGCCAAGACCTTGAAAATCTAACTCAATTAAATCGAAGTTCAATTTAGAGTCTCCAACTAGTCAGGAATAGATTATGGACTCTATCTATAGCATTGAGTCTTGTCCCACTCGATGATTAGACCAAAAGGCAGAGAAAAAAAAATTTAGACAATCCATAGTATGGTGACAAAATTGTTGGCATTCAAAGATGGTTTAAAAGGAGTCATTTGCAAAATGGCCATTGACATGCTAGCTAGTGTCAGGGTCAAGAAGAAGAAAACCTTGAATGTGCCCCAAAGTCACTCGAGAGCTAAGCAAACAACCAAGGGCTTCCACTACCATGACATATAACATTGGAACTAGTAGGCACCATTGACAGGTGGATTAAAAAGCCTAATTTCACCAAACTTGCAATGATTAATAGAGAGACACATTGAGGCATTAACAAAGAGGGTTTCTACACTATTGATGAAAAAGGGACCAAAACCTAGAGCCTTGAACATGGCCAAAATGAAGGGCCACTCCACTCCTTTGCGAAGTCAATATTTATAAACAAAGTATCTAGACCAAATGTTCGAGTCCATTCCATACCTTCCCACACAATGATGGAATTATTCAAATGTATCCCCCAAAAATGAACCCAATCGTGTTCATGTTGAATGAGTCTTAGGATGAATATGCTTAAGCCGCATTTCCATGGCTTTGACCAAAATATCATAGGAGGTATTGAGCAAAGTATGGGCCACCAATTTGTAATTACCTCTAGGTCCCTTGCTTTGGTGATAAATTTGATAATCCCTTTGTTGATTCCCTCACCCAGAGAGAAATTGTACAAGGCCTCCTTATATACCCAAAGAAGATCAAGCCTAACACAAGGGAGACCATCAAGCCTAGGGACTTTATCATCTACCATTTCATGAAGTCTCGTGACCAACTCATCCAAGGATAGGGCTAAGTCACGAGTTCACCTTTGCTCTTCCAATAGCTTGCATGACACAACGTCCAAGAACTTATGGGTAGCCTCCTCCTCTAGCGAAAGGCCCCGAGATTAAAATACCATAGAATAATGCTCTAGAAATTCATGTTCAATCTCTTCTTGTTTGGTCCTACAACCAAGTGTCATCTCGAGGAAAAACATGGATTCCCCGACCTCCTTGGTGGCCAGGAATTTGAAAAATACTTTTTGTAGGCCTATCCCACACCTTACTCTAGTGCAGTGAAGAGTGCAACTATGCACCTGTCGCCTAAGAAACATCCTCTACCCTCAATAAATGGTRAATTTTTGTTTCTCAAACCTGCTTTTCCTCCTGGTTTTCCTCATAAGGAGTCCATTGAAGGCTTTCCATGAGCCCTTCCAACTCTTTACACAATGCATTGATGAGGTTCCCATGGAGTAGCAAGTTCTAATCCAATAAGGCCATCAAGATGTCTCAACTAATGTATCATAGAGAATGACAATGAATCCAAGTATTGCCATCAAGATACCTCACTAAGCATATCATGGAAAATGTTTATGAAAATCACATGTCTCAACTAATGTATCATAGAGAATGACAATGAATCCAAGTATTGCCATCAAGATACCTCACTAAGCATATCATGGAAAATGTTTATGAAAATCACAAATTTTAATGATATAGCTTTACTATGTAGAATCTTTTAACATTGATCATGTCAAAGTCATTATGTGGCATCCTTGATTGACCTCGAAATTGTGCAGATACTAAGATGCAAAAGCCTTCTTAGAGATGCAAGCAAAAGCCTTCTTAGAGATGCAAGTATAGGATTTTTAATTTTGTATACCTTTGAAAGTAAAATTTAGGATAAAGAAGGCAAGGACGGTAAAAGCCAACGATTTTTGTCCAAACAAATAAGAAACAAGTCACATGTGTTCTCTGCCTAAGGATATGCTGATAAAAATTCAGATCCTCCACAATTGGTTTTCACTATAAATGTTATCGTTCTTTGATTTTAAATTTGGTTTCATTATGAACATTATCCATATTTGATTTTGTCGACTTTTCTTCCTTAGCTTGAGGCATGGTGAAAGGAAGAATCAAAGTATTTCAAAATTTTGAAACATGATTTTGGATTATTTGCTTTCAAATAAAAAATCTTGAGGACAAAGATTTTATTACAGTTGCTTCTTTAACTGTCACAAGGATAATTGTAGCATCAACTGTGACGATGATAATTGTAGTCATTCGGCTAATTCTTAGGTTAATTTCTCTTTGAGCCATTCAACTGGTAGATTGTTCATGCTCTTTGCAAGCATAAATTTATGAGTAAGCTGCTTGAAGCATAATGGTAATTAACTGCCATCCTATGCTGCCATGGTGGTGCCTTACTGTCCTTGTTACTTTGCTACTCCTTAATGATGGGGATGGCCATGGCTGTTTATTGTACAAATTCACCCTGTGAAGCTTTAAATTTAGAAATCTATGATACAAGGATTGACTTATTTTGGATATTACAAACAAATTTTATAGAAACTACAAGGGTGTTCAATGCACCCTTGCCTTGCGATGGAGGCCTCTGCATGAATTGAAATTAGGAGGCATATTTGAAAGAAAACGAAAATGAACAACACTGACATGGATTTGAAGCTATAAAGGAAATAATTGCAATGACCTCAGGCCTAAAGCCATAAAATTGATATTTGTAAGTTCCAATTCAATGAAATGAAATGAATTGCATGAAATCACAAGGGTAAACAACTCGTATCATATACGTTGCAAAGCAGCAGAAAACATCCCTGAAATTCATCCATTAATGTCTTTGCTATCCATGCGTTAATTTCTTTGCTCTAACAAAAGAAAATCAAATCATGCATCTGTACAAAATAGGGTACTGATGTGTGAGAGAGGGGTGTTTTGGCTGAGGAATTTTAGTGACAAGAAGTCACCAGTTCAATTCTGAAAATCCCACAAGCCCAGGAAAATCCAAGATTTGGGGAAAATAATACAGCAAATAATTTAGAAGCCCACATACATATATCAGTCAAAACAGAGCACTGGCCGGCCGTCTTTCATGAACAAGCAAAAGCTTAAGCAAAGCAGAGACTTTACTCTTACATCTGGGCGTCCCGGTGCTGAGCAGAACACTAAGAGCCGGCATGGCGATCTGGACATCCAAGATATCCTCAACGACCTGCTCCCCTCCGCACTGTGCCAAATTCAGCAACGCTGACGCCGCGTTCTCCTGACCCCTCGGAGACCCAGTGTCCAACAAATCCACCAGAACTTCAACCCCAAAAATCTTTTTAAAGGCCTCTCGGCTCTCGCTGCAGCCCGCTACCAGGCCTATAACAGCCGTGGCATCCTCGACGATCCCCATCGCCGCGTTCATCAGCAGAGAAAAGATCACCGGAACAACTCCCGCGGACACCAGTTTCGGCCTATTTAGCGGATAGAGTGCCAAATGAAAAAGGGTTTTTAGGGCATCTTTCGTGCACTTAGGGTTTCCCAGGCGAATTAGGTCCAGAAGAGCCCTAATAATCTCCGGACGGTCCCCTACGATGGGCCTGTAGTTCTCGACGACGAGAAGGCTGAAAATGGCGGCGGCGGCGTTCTGCTTGGCCTCCAGGCTCCTCCCGGCCGTGAGGCAGTGCACGATGGCGTCCAGGGCACCGCGGCTTGACATTATCACCTCGCGATTTGGGGCGTAGATTGAGAGATTCAGAAGGGCTGTGATCGCGTTTTCTTGCAGTTTGGCGTCCGGGGTGTAGAGATGGTCAAGAAGATACGGCACAGCGCCCGCTTGGGCTATCGAGATGCGGTGGTCGTCACTCCATTTGGCCATCAGCCGGAGCTCGCAGACGGCTTCTTTCTGGACTTCTTCCGATGATGATGAGGATCTCAGCTGATTCACCAGCGATTCCGCAGTCGTCCGCTTCACATCCATTCCCGGCGGATTTTGAGGGCCTCAAGGATTTCGAGGGTTTCTACTGCAATAGCTTCAAGGCTTCGATGGAGATTCTGCTATCTGGGATGGTTGATTGAAATCTGAGGCGGCCATTGACGACGTCAAAATTCAATCTTGGGCCATGGAGCAGAATATGTGAGTGGAAGGTAAAGTGCGTATTGGAAAGACGAGCTGGGCGAAAAAGATTGGTGGGTGGCATGTTACTTCCTTTGATGAATGTTTTTTCGATTGGAAGGCTACTTTGACAAAGTATGCATAAAATAAGCAAAGGGCCACCAACATAATATTTAAATGTCAATTCCACAGGAAGTCGTGGTGAACTTCCATTTTTTTCTATTCCATTCACGACTGTCAAGTGGTTTTATTTTTTATATACAAGCACGTGCGTGGACAACATTTCATGCAGTGATGAATTAAATTATAATATTTATTTAATATTAAATTTTGGAGGCTTTTTTAATCGACGTCCTCTCTGATACTCTGAACCTGAGGAGGTACACAAGCCGTGGAAACCAGCGAAGCTACACGTAAAACTATATAATTTAGGTAAGTGAGGACCTGTCGCTTTTGTGAACTGAATAAAAGATATGTAATATATGATTTTTATTATAAATGTAGATTTCGTATATATGATTTTATTATTATATAGAAAGAAAGAAAGAAAGAATGAATTTTTAASGTTCACGAGGCTAAAAATAGYYTATTGGACATATTGTTTTTCCATMTAGYTTTTGTATTCGRCCYTTTTCYTGTAAAGTTTTACAATAATGTTCCCAACTTCTCAACAAACTCTTAATTTGTTAATTTATATTAAATAAGAAAAGTAGTTGTCTTATTTATTTTATTTTAATTAATTKATTAARTAGAGARATAATATTTCAAATAGTTGAAAGATAAGTTTTYCAMTTGCTTGGGTTTGGGTGAAGCCCAATTTAGATTGTCGTATTTATCTTCAACCCATACTTCAACATCCCCTCAACATGACATTTTTAATTTTTTTTTTTTTTTAAATCATTTTTTCTTATTTTCATTCTTYTAAATTTATTTAGAAAATCAATYATAAGTGTTGTTTTGGATTTTTTTATTTTYCATTCTTCTAAATAAATCAATAATGAGTATAATGATTATTGAYTATTATCATGAAATGTGGTTTAATTTATCATTGTTATTTAATCATTGGATTTTCTTATTTTAGATTTTTCTAAATTTATTTAAAAAATTAAAAATAAATATAATGATTATTAATTATTATCTATAAAATATGGTTTAACTCATCATTACTATTACTATTAAATTTGTTAAAGTTATTATTATTATTCAACTACTTAACATCCATTTAAAAAATAAATAAAATTATCCAATAAAATTATATATATTTTAATAAATAAATATTATTTTATTAAATTTATTTAACTAATTTTATTTATTAGATTAAAAATAAATAAATAAATATAATCTCATAAATTATTTGCAAATTCAAAAACATAAAGCCAAATCAAAGTCAAGTTGCATCCCACCATAAGGAAAAGGAAATGTAATCATTGAAAACAAAACAAAGAAGTCTCTATTGCTCCAAGTACAATCTTATCCCAACCATGGGACCTAAAACAACCGAAAAAAATAATAACTCAACATGTCTTCTCTCGGAATTTCCAATCGCACATGTACATGCATTTCATGAGGCAAACATACCTATATCTATGATGTTACTCCTCTCTTATCCGCATCAACATCAACATCTAGAAACTTCTTTGCATTTTATGTGACTAACTTTTAAATTTTTAACTTTAATGATTGTATCCCATATCATTTAAAGTTAAAATAAAAAAAAGTGAATCCTTTTCTTTTTAATATTATACATTATTTTTCAAAATTTTTAAATTCAAATTTTATATTAAATTTTAATATTACACTAAATAAAAATTTATGAAAAAATTAAAATAAATAATTTTATTATAAATTACTATTTTATAATATTTTTAAATTCAAATTTTATATAATATTTTAATATCATACTAAATAAAAATTTATGAAAAATGTGGAATATATAATTTAATTATAAATTGTTATTTTTTATATAATGATATTGATAATGATGATTAACGTCCATTAAAATAAAATTAGTTTATCGAAATTACATTATGATTATGATGATGATGGTTAAGGTTAAGATAGTCATGTTATTTAGTTGACCTAATTATTTTATATTAATAATATCTTATTAAATTATAATAATAACTAAATGTTAAATCATAATGTGATTTTTTTTAACATCTAAATCAATTGAGAAGATGAATTTCACATTTGTGGATGGCATGCCACTTTCCTTTTGATGATTTTTTTTTATCCGAATGTTATTTTGACAAAGTAGGTATAAGCAAAGGGCATAGAACATATATTAAAAGTGGTAGGCTAAAGATTCTACTAAATGAAGATTTTTTGGGGAATATTTGCCCACGCCTATTAAAATACAAAACTTAATGGAATTTTTGCTACTTTGAGTTTTTTTAGTAGGCTCCTAATGATAAGTGAAGTGATTACACTTTTAAAAATTATTTGTATGATGATTGAAGTGTTTATTAGAAAAATATAGGTGGATAATTTTTCACAAAGTATTAAATTAAATTATAAAATTATTAACAATAATTGTCTAATATTAATTTTTTATTTTATTTTTCAACTTTAATTGATTTATAAATGATTGGGTATTTTTAATGTTTGGTACAATAAAGTACATCATCTTAACCTACTTCAACCCAACCACTTTTCATTAATAATGATAATAATAATAATTCTAGAATGACTTAGTATTTTTAGTATTTGGTAGAGTACATCCTTTTATATTGCATACATAAAGTGATTGTTTTACCTACAATTGCCTATTTTGAACCAACCACTTTTTATTAATAATGATAATAATTCAATTTAAGGTGACATTATACTGAAAGATTAACCATTAGACACACAAGTTGTACATCTTGATAGGTTATAATTGACACCTGATCTTAATGTAACATTTATTACATATATAAGTCACTTTATTAAATTTGAATTTATATATCAAAACATTAATACTTCAAGAGAAGGTATAAATGTTGTGAGGCTGAAGATGCTCACTAGTTAAGAAATGGTGAGAATTATAATGCTAGTGAAGTTAGGGTTATTATCTTGAGGAAATGCATATTTTTCTTTTAAAATATTTAACATCAACACATCTTTATTGACAATTGATGATATTTATCCTCACTCATACTTTGACCTTAACATGAGCTTTCTAACTATCTACCCTTTAATTCAAAGTTTCAAAAATAACTATATTATTATAAAAAAAAAAACATATATATTAGTTTTAATTTTTCTTAATAATTTCAAAATTTCAAAAATAACTATATTATTATAAAAAAAACATATATTTTAGTTTTAATTCTTCTTAATAATTTTAAAATTTCAAAAATAACTATATTATTATAAAAAAAACATATATTTTAGTTTTAATTCTTCTTAATAATTTCAAAATTTCAAAAATAACTATATTATTATAAAAAAAACATATATTTTAGTTTTAATTCTTCTTAATACTTGATTTGATAATTATCTCTTTCATTTTAGTTTTAATTCTTCTTAATACTTGATTTGATAAATACCTTTTTGTTTTAATTCTTCTTAATACTTGATTTGATAATTACCTTTTTCATTTTTAAAAGTAGGTAGTATTCATCTAAATCCAAAATCATCTTATCATTTTTTTTCCTTTTTTCCCAAAGAAAATTATCTCTAAATTATATAAATATAAGATGATTTACAAAAATTGTTTCTGTCCAAAAACGAAACAGATATAGAGCAGCCATTGACTAATGTGAAGAAACATAAATGTTCATCTCACTAAGGAGCTGGTCTCTCAATAACAAACACTAAATCAACTGATATGTTGTAGGAAATGTTGTTGGGAGGAACAATAAATAAATAAATAAACAATAGTTTTCAGAGCATCTAAATTCTTACCGAGCCATTCACAATACTTAGATTTCAAAGATATTTAGATGGGTATGCGGGCTTTCTTTCCCATTCTGCCAGTGATAGATTGACAGCCTGCCTTTTGGCTCCTTTAAAGCCCGCTCTGACAGGGCGTCCGCCTCTTTATTATGCTCCCGGTATATATGCTGAAAATTAAGATCCTTAAAATGAAGATTGATTTCCAGCCATCTAAATTCACCACTTGCAAATTGCTCTTATGGTTCATCCAAACAATAATGACTTTCGAGTCCCCCAAGATTTGGATTTTGTCAATTGCCCAAAGAGAATCCAAGGTAAGGATCGCCCGCCTAGGAGCTCCGCCTTGGTATTTGTGCCCAAGCTGCAATTAAGGTACCATTTTGCGACTCTCGAAGCATGAGATTTGAAGATACCACCTGCTGAACAACAATTTCCTGTTGGTAAGGCTGCCTCATCGAAACAGGCCAACGTGAAACCATCTAAGAGAGTAATTTTGCAAACTCTGTTTGGAATGGGATTTACTGTAGGAGGCTGCCAAGTAAAGGAGACAACAATCCTATAAACCATGGCGCGAGAAGATGGATTGCAATCCTCAAAAATCACCCGATGCCTCTCCAACCAAATATTCCAACATATATAGGCTGCCAAGCTTACCAGAGACGAGATATCACTAGACCACTTCGATAAGCAATCAGACACCGAAAACCCATCCCAAAGATTTTTTATATGAAAGATTTTTGATAAACGATACCAAACTGCTTTTTGTAAAAGAACAATTTATTAACAAAAGATTAGCATTTTCCTCATCGCTATCATTTTTTTTCCTAAACATTTAATAATTACCTCTTTCATTTTTAAAGGTCGATAGAATTCATCTAAATCCAAAATCATCTTATCGTTTCTTCAAACAATTCAATTACCACCTCATTTTATTCAAACTAAAATTGATATCACTTTCTCAATCCAAATATTAAAAATATATTCTTTCTTTATGATTTATTTAAAAGTAAACATCTTCTTTAAGTATTTCATAAATGATAAGAATAAACTCATAACTCGTAAGCAAATTCTGAACCATTTCATTTTTCAAGAAATGTAACCGATAAAAAGTTTATTTGTAAACAACAACAAACAAGGAAAAATTTAAAAAACAAAAAATTAATATCTTCAAAGTCCGTAACAGAAGCGTGCAAAACGGTACAGGTCAACAAATACGTTATGGGTATTTCTAAACGCATGGTAGATATATCTACTAGCACAGCCACAAGTCACTCGTGGCTGGTGAAAGCTAGTCTTGGACATTAAATAGTCTTGGACATTAAATAATGTCAGAATCTTGTGTATTAAATAACCCATGCGGTAAGAGTTTCAGGTAGGAAAATTTTGTCCAGTAAATAATAGTTGGAGTAAAAATCGTGACTGGTAAACTTGGGTTCTTTAGAAAATGAAACGCTAATCACTCAGAGGTGGCAATCAGCTAGCCATCATAGTAAATTTTAAATATGATTATGTAAAAGTAAAAAAATAAACATGTAAACGGATGTCTTTATAATAATGAGGAAGTTAGTGGTTGAAATCACAACCATTGATTTATTGGGATGACTAAGAATATTCCAACAATATTTAATCGTGTTCATACAAAACTGATTAAATATTAAATGTACCCATTATCAATAGGTGTAGACCTTTCGACCTAATAAAATGTTATATTCTTCTTTACGTTTTTCCAAACTTTTTTTTTAATCTATAAAAATTAGTAACTAATCAAGTATAAAAATAAAAATAAAACTTTATTAATACTCACGTCAATCAATTCTTATCAAGTTCTCTTCTATTCTGGTCATCTTCTAATCGTTTTCTTCTTTTTCAACTTTATGTCCTAACCTCTTGGTTTTTTACCAAGTAGCGTGTATTAGTTTGGATACCTCACTAATAATATGGCAGGATACGATCAGGGTTACTTTTTGAACAATAATGTAAAGAAATGATAGGGCAATTCACATTATATTATATTATTAAGAATAAGAATAATTCAATAATAAATTTGGAAGTGTTCAAGAAAGTTATAATTGAGTATAATAAGTTTATTTTTTCATTTTTATTTTTAAGATACCTTTTATATATAGAAAAATATTTGGATATAGTTAGAAAATATAAAAAGGATAGAAGGGTATATATAATGAACATTATATATTTTTATGAAGGAATATTAAAGTATCTATAAAATTATAATAAACTATCGGATCTAATAATTTGGCATCTCTAATTAGTAATGCTCTTTTTGCTAGAAGTTGCATGTGTACCTCATCTAGTTATAATTGACAAAAAGTTGATTGAGAACTAACCCTATTATCAAAAACACTTGCAACAATGTTTTCAAATTATATATAAAGGGAAAACTCTCAAAGAGTGTCAAATACCAACAAAGAAATATCGGATCACTGATATGGAATCTTCAAACAACATTGTCCGCTAATGCAAATGCCCCTGAAGAATGTTTGCCAACTGAGATTGAACTTGAGATCAACAAGATCTTGCAAAGGAGAATTCCCACAAGATGTGCTTCACTGATTATGACTTCAAACGAGAGGGGCAAAAACCCTAAAAAATACCACTTTTTTCCAATTGGGCTTTGGAGGGGAAACAATAGTAGATCACCAACCAAGCAAAAACCCGAAGGTTATAAGAAACTTGAATCGACTAGACCCCATGCAACCGTCGAATTCAATGTCTCTCTGCTTATGAAGAAATACACTTGGCATTGAGAGTAGGATCTAATTTATGTCATTGATGCATAATAGAGAATAGCTTACAAGAATCATACTGAGTCAAGGGACGTCCAAAACTCCACTCCCAATCTCACCAAAAGGGATCGGTTGCCATATTAATATTCATCTTAGAAAGCTCCTCCTGGGGTATGAGCCCCATAATCTCTATCAAGGTAGGCCAATCCGAAGAAGACAATGTGAAGTCCCTAGTCATTGAATGCCAAATCTTCCAAGAGAAAGATTTAGAATCCCAAAGATCCCTTTAGAAGAAAATATTATTTCTACTAAGCCTTCTTGCATGAAAACAAGGAAGGCCTCCTTGCCTGAAAACAAGGAAGGTTAGATATGCAAGTACCCTCATGCTTCCAACTTCAAATTGACCTCCTAGCCATATCCCAACCTGATCTACTACATGACCAATGCCAACAAAATCTACTACATTACCACTGCCAACTAACCAAACCTACCACCCTCCTCCAAGTTGTCTAGATACTCATGAAGATGGCCTTTGAAATCTGAAAATTATGAGCAAAAATTATATCACATAAATTGAATAGTCCATTTACTGTAATATTCCAGATATAAAAAGTATGCAGAACATAAATAAAATGCTAGAAATGGAAGATGAGCAACAATATAACCATAACAACACCACAATAATACCAAAATGATACCAGAATAACAACAGAAAGAGCACTTAGATTACTGAGAGCAATGTTCACTTGCCTCTTCGAGGGAGCAACCTCCAGCAGAACAGATCTCTAGTACAATAATATCCAAGACAATAGTTCTCATACCCTCGACTCCTATTTATACTAAATATGTCTATCAAAAGAACCATCTAGAGGATGATCCTTCTAGAAGAAGAAGCTTCTATTAGGTCTTCTTACATTCGACTTATTCTTCCTTATTGCTAGGCCTTATTAATATTGACCTTTATTACATCGGAATATATTATTCTACCTATGTGAGGGGTTAGGTCCCTAACATGTCCCCCCCCCTTAAAAAAAACCTTGTCCTCAAGGCTAGAGATGTGGAAATTGTTGCAGAATGGTAGTTGGTTCCCAAGTGGCATCTGTTGGGGTTGTATCATTCCATTGGACTAACACTTCCTTGATGGTTCGCTGATGCAAGTGACACTCACGCTGGTCCAAAACTGCTTCTGGCTGTAGCCAAATGGATGCTTCTTCGTCCAACTCAGGAAGGTTGGTTTGAGTTTGGCACTTAGTTCCAATCACCTTCTTTAAGAAGGAAACATCGAGATGTAGCTTAGAATGACTGGGCAAAGCTAACTGATAGGCCACCTGTCCCACACGCTTGAGAACATTATAAGGACCATAAAATTTGGGCACCAGTATCTGACAATGGTCAGCCTTGAGGGAATTTTGCTTGTAAGGTTGCAGTCGAAGAAACACCTGATCCCCTTCTGCAAATTGACGTTCAGAGAGACCTTGATCTGCTTGTTGCTTCATGCGATTCTGGGCCATGACCAAATTCTCTTTGAGGGTATAGAGAATAGCCTCTCGAACTATAAGCGTTTGTTCAACTTCCTGGACCTTCGAGACACCTGGTAAATATGAGAGAACTGAAGGTGGATTTTGTCTATATATCGCTTCAAAAGGAGTCATGCGGGTAGTTGTATGGTATGAAGTGTTGTACGACCATTCAGCTAGTGGTAACCATTGATCCCATTGATTTTTCTTTCTTGATGCAAAACACCTCAAATATGTTTCCAAACACTTGTTGACAACTTTAGTTTGACCATCAGTTTGGGGATGATAATTTGTGTTGAGATGAAATTGGGTGCCTTGTAGCTTGAACAATTCTTGCAAACAATTGCTAGTGAAAGTTGGGTCGCGATAAAAAACAATAGAATGTGGCATGCCATGAAGCTTGAAGACCTGATCCATGAAAATTTGAGCCACGGTGGATGTTGTAAATGGGTGTTGAAGAGCACATAAATGAGCATACTTGGAAAGGCGATCAACTACCACCATGATGACTGATTTATTGCCCGATTTAGATAAGCCTACAATAAAATCCATAGAGATATCTCGCCAAATAGCAAGTGGAATTGGAAGTGGTTGTAGTGTGCCAGGAGATTTGACTGTTTCTCCCTTGTTGCGTTGACACACATCACATTCAACCACAAAATTACAAACGACTTGTTTCATACCATCCCAGAAAAAAGAACATTTGACCTTGTCATAGGTTTTGGTAAACCCGGAGTGCCCAACAGTGGGTGTAGCATGAAGCTCAGAAAGTAGCGTGGATTTAAGTTTTGGCTATTTACTTAAATACAAACAGACTTTGTATCGAAGCTCATCATGGAGCCAAGAGTACCCTGAGGAAATTGGAGAATTCAACTACAATTGTTGTATCAAATGCGAATTTTGGGATCATGTAGCCATTCTTGGTGAACGGCTTGGAGCCAATCTAGTCCATTGAAGGAGAGAGAAAAAAGGGACCCTTCATCTTCATATTTTCGGAAAAGTGCATCCACAACCACATTGTCTTTGCCTTTCTTGTAAATGATCTCATAATCATATCCAAAGAGCTTAGTCACCCATTTTTGTTTCTCCAGGGAGGAAGTGCGTTGTTCCAGAAAATACTTGAGGCTTTGATGATCTATCTTAATTTGGAAGTGTTGCCCCAATAGATAAGGGTGCCAAAGATCAACAACATGCAGAATAGCCAACATTTCCTTTTCATATATTGATTTGCCCAAATTTCGTTCAAACAACTGCTTGCTGGTAAAGGCCAAAGGTCAACCCTCTTGCATAAGTACAACGCCAATTCCTTTCCCCGAAGTATCACATTCCAGGACAAAGGTCTTTGTGAAATCAGGAAGGGTTGGGATTGGAGTGGTGCACATGGCCATCTTCAAGGTTTGAAAAGCCTGAGCAGCTGTTGGAGTCCAAAATCCTCGCAAGATTTTGAGAGTCTTTGGGTGAGGCCAGTCTTGCATATCTTCAATATTTTTAGGATCCACCCTGACGTCGTCCTTTCCAACAAGATGACCCAAGTACTCGACTTCTAAGGCGCCAAAAGCACATTTAGATTGTTTCAGGAAAAGCTGGTGCTGAGAGAGTATATGGAGAACTTGATCCACATGAGCAAGATGGTTTGTCCAGGTTTTTCTATAGATGAGGATATCATCAAAGAAAACTAAGACAAAATGACAGAGAAAAGGACAGAAGACGTGATTCATGAGGCTTTGGAAAGTGGAGGGAGCATTACAAAAGCCAAAGGGAATGAAAAAAAACTCATAGTGGCCCTCATGAATTCTAAAGGTAGTCTTAGGAATGTTTTCCTCTTTCATACGGATTTGGTGGTAGCCAGAACGAAGATCAAGTTTTGTAAAGAATTGGGGTGCCACACAATTCATCCAATATGTCATCAAGGACAGGAATGGGAAATTTGTCTTTAATGGTGAGTTTGTTGAGGGCGCAGAAGTCAGGACACATGCACCAAGAACCTTCTTTTTTCATGACCATGACCACAGGAGAAGAGTAGGGGCTCATACTAGGGAGGATAACACCTGCGTTAAGCAGTTCTTGAACCATTTTCTCAATTTCATTTTTTGGGGAAAAGGGGTGACGATAGGGACGGATATTGGGAGGAAGGCTTCCTAGGACAAGGGGAATGGAATGATCATGAACACCATGGGAAGGAGGGAGTCCCTGGGGAGTGGAAAAAACCACTTGATGTTTAGAGAGAATGGATTGGAGGTCCTGCGACACAGAGGGTGTCTCAATTGCTTGTATGGCATGGAGTTGGGCAATAACACCCGAATGACCTTTTTTGAGCAGCTTTTCCATGCGATGGGAACTAATGATCTCAGGGGAACCGATGGTGATTCCTTGGAACTTATATTGTTTTCCCTCCTGGTCTAATTGTGTGGTTAATTCCTTAAAATCCATGAGAATGGGGCCCAAAATCCTTAGCCAGTCTGCACCCAACAAAATGTCACAACCGCCCATGTCGATATCAAACATATGAGATTTCATGTGGTAATCACCAATTTGGAGACACACATTTTCACAACACCCTCTACATTTCATGGACCCACCATTGGCAATCATGATTTTGAAATTATTGACTGCACGGATACAAAAATTAGTTTCTTGGGCAATGCGGCGATGAATAAAATTATGGGTGCTTCCACTATCAACAAGAATGATGACCTTCCTATGCTTGATGTAGCCAATTAGTTTGAGGGTTTGGGGAGCAGAGAAGCCTGTGAGAACATTTAGGGAAATGACCAGTTCTACTTCGGGAGGGTCTGAAGGAGGGGTTATGTCAGTGGGTTTAGGTGACACAGACACAAGGGGAACTTCAACATCCTCTTCCGAAACATCCTCTGAGATGGCCATAAAAAGATTTTGTTCCTTACACTTGTGTCCCGAAAAATATTTGTCATCACAATTCTAACAAAGGCCTTTGAGTTGGTGTTCAACCATTTCGGCCCTAGTCAATTTTTGGATCTTTAGTGGAGTAGAAGGAGGAGTGGGATTTACTGGTTTAGTGTGAGGAATAAAGGAGGGTTTCCGGTTTTGAGAAGAGACAAACTGTTGTGCTTCCTTAGCTCTTTTAGTAACCTCCACCCAAATCTGAGGCCGAGCCATGAGGACATGGGCACGAATCTCATCCTTGAGGCCATTGATAAAACATTCTCAGAAAAAAGAATCAGACATGCCCTCTGTATGAAAATCCAGTCGCTCAAAAGAAGCTATAAAGTCTTCCATTGTGCCAGATTGTTTCAAGTTTTTCAAACGGCCTAAATGGTTGGTATCAGTGTCAAAGCATTCATAAAGCTCTACCACAAAGTGTTTCCAAGAAACATACCCTTGACGAGCAATTTTTCTCCATTGCCACCATTGCCAACGTTCTTGATCTAGATGGAGAACACCATAACAGAGTTTGGCCAAGTCATATGTAATGTCGTACAAAGAGAAATAATGTTCCATTTGAGTTACCCAACCAATGGGATCTGAGCCATCAAATTTGGTCACATCCACATGCAGAAGACGTAGGTCACGCTGAAAGTGATAGGGCTGAAAATTATGGGAATGAGAGGAAGTTTCAGCTTCAGTATGCAAAGGTGGGTCAGATAAAGGGGGATCTGCATGGATAAGCAACTTGGTGCAGATCATCGAAGCGACAAATTCAAGATGGGTAGTAATGTCTTGTTTGAGGTCTTCTTTGAGTTCCTCGATTGAGGTGACGATGGATGAATGCATGTTTTTGTTGATGGTGGAAATATTGGCACTGAGTTGTCTCACTTCTTGTTGGGTCTCTGTGAAATTAGATTGCAAGGTATTGAAGCGAGCTTCCAAGTCTTGGCTACGGGTATGGGCCATGATGACGAGGGAACCGAAAAGGGGTGGGTGGGGTCAAAAAATTTGTTGAAAAATTATAGGTATGAATGTGATAAGGGCGAAGAGATAAATCCAATGGAATAGGTCTCAAATAATGGTGCAACAAAATCCATTTTTTTTTTTTTACACCTGCGGAGTTACACTCCGGTCTGAAGAATATTGCAATGATGAAATTCCCAAATGCTTAATCAGGAATAAATGCGTAGTGATTTGGCAACTTGAATGCAGGAGACACAATTGCACGGCAATAGATCTTGTCTGTTTTGTTTTTTGTTTCTGTCCCCAAGGGTTCTACAGAAAAGGGTTTTACCTGTGCTAAAGCTCTCTGATATATGTGCAGGGTCCACAACTGTAGTACTTGGTCCAATATCTCAGGGCACCAACTAAGGAGGATAGACCGTTCCCTTATCCGTACTACATGACTACCCAAGTACTAGAGAGTATCTTCCCAAGTGCTTTTCTCGGTGGAACTATAACAGTCAAGCGACCGATCGGTTTATCTAAAGAGGGCTTAAGGAAATATATGACGATCTATATACAGGTGTTGTCTGATGCGCTACCACTCGAAGGGGTACCAACAGGGTGTTACAAGGGTGGGCAACAGATGTGCGCTTAAGTACCACTTGTATTTCCTGCATGTATGAATCCCTGACCGCGGGTTTATGCGCATAACGAAAGATATTTGTAGCTTAAAGACGTCGGAATATGTCTCTACCCTGGAAATAAATTAACCCACAATTTTCTGCCGAGGAAAGTGCTATGATACCACTTGTAATATTCCAGATATAGAAAGTATGCAGAGCAAAAATAAAATGCTAGAAATTGAAGATGAGCAACAATATAACCAGAACAACACCACAATAATACCAAAATGATACCAGAATAACACCTGAAAGAGCACTTAGATTACTGAGAGCAATGTTCAATTGACTCTTTGAGGGGGCAACCTCCAACATAGAAGATCTCTAGTACAATAATATCCAAGACAACAGTTCTCATACCCTCGACTCCTATTTATACTAAATATGTCTATCAAAATAACCATCTAGAGGAAGATCCTTCTAGAAGCGGAAGCTTCTATTAGGTCTTCTTACATTCAACTTATTTTTCCTTATTGCTAGGCCTTATTAATATTGACCTTTATTACATCAAAATATATTATTCTACCTATGTGAGGGGTTAGGTCCCTAACATTTACTTTTTCAACACTATGGATTAAAATCAATATGTGCTACATCAAAACCTCCCAAGGGAATGAGCCCTCCAAACACCTAACCACCCATTTAACAACCAAAATGTTACATTGGATTGCCACATCAATCAAATCAAGGCCCCCTCATCTTTGTGGGTACAGACTTTACAAGGAACCATGGGAAGACCACACCATACTTAGGCCCACAAATACTAGTACAAAATCTGTTTCAATCTGTGAAAATATGCCATGCTCGGAATCTAATAAGACACATAGTAGATGTGGGAGGCCGGAAAAATCCTCCTCACACYRTGAGCTTAGCAACAGAGGAAAAATCCTTACTCTACCCAAAAAAACTTACACTGCAATCTTCCCAAACACCAATCCCACACAACAACCATAGCAACCAGTGAAAGATCTCCCCAAATGGTGTACCAAGATACCGCAMATTAACCCTTCGTTAGACAAGTCTCCAAGCCACTGGAAGCCACGTGGGTCGATCTTGTAGTTCTCGACTACGAGAAGGCTAAAAATGGGGGTGGTGGCATTTTTCTTGACCTCCARRCTCCTCYTAGYTGTGAGGYAGTGCACGATGGYGTCCCAGGCATCGCGCCTTGAAATTATCACCTTGCGATTTGGGGCGTAGATTGAGAGATTCAGAAGGGTCGTGATCGTGTTTTCTTTCATTTTGGCGTCTGAGGAGTAGAGATGGTCAAGAAGATATGGCACAGTGCCCGCTTGGGCTATTGAGATCTGGTGTTCGTCCCCCCATTAAGCAAGCAGACGACGTCTTTCTGGGATTCTTCTGATGATGAGGAGGATCTCAATTGATTCACCAACGATTCCATAGTCGTCAGCTTCACATCGATTCCTAGCGGTTTTGACGGCCTCAATGATTTTGAGGGTTTCTACTGTAATAGCTTCAATCCTTTGATGGAGATTCTTCTATCTGGATTGGCAGATTGAAAGTTGAGGCGGCGATTGATGATGGGGTGATGGACCAAAATAAGTCATTGGAAGGTAAAGTGCACAGTGAAAAGACGAGTTCGGCGAAAAAGATGGGTGGGTGGCATGTCAYTTGCCTTTGATGAATGTTTTTTTGACTGGAAAGCTACTTTGACAAAGTGGCATAAAATAAGCAAAGGGCCACTAAGATAATATTTAAATGTGAATCTCAACTGAAGATGTTTTTTTTTTTTTCCAGTTAGTTTAAATGTTTGATTTTTTGGAGTTTTTACAGGCATATTTTTCAATCAATTTTTACTGAAATCCGCCAAAAATCGTTGGGACTCTAGATTTGAGTGATTGAATTTGTATAATTCTTAGTTTCTCGAGGGTTTTTCAGGGTGCCAATCCATTTATGCATTCAAAAATGCAATTCAAATGAACAAAAAAATGTTATTTCATGCAAATTTATGTCGAGGATTTTGGAGAAAAGTGTCAAAAAGTTGAACATTTAGACAAAGTCTTTTTGGAATATTCATTTAGGTGTTGTCTAATTATGATTTCGTGCAGATTTATGTAGTCCGATTTTAGTAAAAAGAGCCAAAACATAGAATAGTTAGACAATGCCAAGATGCATATACTACTCAGATTATACATAATTAACCACTCAAATATGCAGATTCATCAATTTCTCACAGAATTTAAAGTAAAATTAAACAAAAAAATATCCCTAAAAAATACCCAAAACCTAAAACAATTAAAATATAGCTATACATGTTCATGAGACAAACATACAAGTTACTACTCTTTTATCAACATCTATAAACTTCATTTTATATGAAAACTTTTAAATTTTAATAATTAAATTGTGGTTATATCCCACATTCATTCTTAAAAAAAATATTAATGCTTTTCTTTTTAATATTATACATCATTTTCCAAAACTTTCAAATCCAAATTTTATATAATGTTTTAATATCATATTAAATAAAAAACAATTTTTGTATAATATTTTAATATCATATTAAAACTTTCAAATCCAAATTTTATATAAAGTTTTAATATTTCAATCCAAATTTTATATAATCTTTTAATATCGTATTAAAACTTTCAGATCCAAATTTTATATAATGTTTTAATATAATATTAAATAAATATCAAATTTTATATAATGTTTTAATATCATTTTAAATATTATATAATGTTTTAATATCATTTTAAATAAAAATAATATAAGAAATTGAAATTTTATATATTGTTTTAATATCATATTAAATAAAAATCAAATTTTATATAATGTTTTAATATCATATTAAAACATAATTAAAATGAATCCAATCATAATTCTTTATGGCTATATGAGGACTTTGTTTTATCTAATAGCTACAAAAGAAGTCATGAAGACCTAATTAAGAATTTGTTTGGTACTGAGTTGGTCAAGCTCTGCAGCTCTCAAGACCTAATAATTTGCAATGGAGTAATGAAGTGGCCAAACTCCAACTAGATGACATGTATTCATGGGCTAGGTAGTAGTGTTGTAGATTATGTGATATATGATATCCCTGTTTCCAACCAAATAACAACTTTTGACCTTTTAAATGACCATGAGCTTGACTCTGATCATAAACCTTTAACCCTAACTCTAAAATTTTCCATGCATAGGAGCACCATCGAAGAGAATTCTGATAATCAAAGGAATTTGCACTTTGACAAAAGTAAAGTTGACATTTTCTTAAAGGATTTAAATAGTAAATTAAACCTCCTAACTTATAAGGAAAACATTGAAGAACTCTATCATAATTTTACAACTACCCTTTCCACTTCTATTAACAAGTTCTCTTTCGAGGTGTCCTATAAAAAGAATAATGGAATGACCAACCCTTGGTATGATACATAATGTAAAATTGCTAGGAAAGCCATTAGGGATTCTTCTAATGAGTCCTTAAAACTCGATAAGATCAATACGTACAAAGCCCTAATTAAAAGGAGAAAATGATACTATATCAATAAAAGGCAAGAGCAACTTTCACAACTATATAAGTTGGATCCTAAGAAGTTCTGAAGCCAAATTCTAAAATGCAATACTAAAGAAAATAATAGGATTCCCTTAAGGGACTGGAATTCCTACCTTAAAAGTCTTTACGAGTTCCCTAATGCCATGGACACCATTCCTATTGTCCCTACAAAGGAAGAATTTTTTTCTTTATATGACATAGAGTTCGGGGTTAAGTGGCTCGCAAATGGGAAAGCTAATGACATTGAAGGTTACCAAGCTGAAATTTTTAAAATTGGAGGGTCAATCCTTATCCCTCACATACATAAGCTCTTCAATTTAGTGGTCAAGCAGGGCTTCCCTAAACCGTGGACGCAAAACTTCATTGTTCCTATTTTAAAAAATGGGGATAGAAACATTGCCTCTAATTATAGGACCATTATGATCAGCCTGATTTTAGCCAATCTTTATGGAATTATTTTGGAAAAGAAGATTAGACTTTGGCTAGAAAGTCACAGTAAAATATCTAAAGGCCAAGCTCAGGTTTAGGAGATATCATTCAACTGTGGACCATCTTGTTACCTTTAGGATCATTGCAGAGGAGTCCTGCAATACTAAAACCAATCTTTTTTGTTGTTTTGTTGACTTTAGAAAATCTTTTGACATGGTTCCTAGGAAAAACCTTTGGAATAGGTTGGAAAAGATAAAAGTGCCTCTCGAGTTGAGGGTTGCTGCAATAAGGATGTTTGAGAACGTTATTGCTAAGTTTAAAAACACTGAGGGCTGATCAAAAGAGATTAACTGCAATATCAGAGTCAAACAAGGTTGTCCCTTGTCCCCTACCCTTTTTGGCATATACATTGACAAGTTAGAAGAATGCTTGGAAAAAGCAGGTTGTGTCAGCCCTACTCTCATTGGTATAGTAATCAATCTTCTTCTTTATGCTGATGATATCGTTCTTATGGCAAGGAGTCCCCATGATCTTGAAAACCAACTAAGAATCCTCAAGGATTTTTGCTCTGATATGGGTATGAGTTAATATTGATAAGACTAAGGTCATGATTATTAAATCTAATAAGATCCCTTATGATACCTTTGTATATGACAACAACAACTTGGAGGAAGTGACTTCATACAAATATCTTGGAATTGATATTCACCACAAGCTCAATTGGAAGTATAGCATTGAGAAAAAGGATTATTGGGGGATGGAAAGCTTATCATGGGCTTGAAAACAATTGTAAATCAGCTGATCTTTAGAGTTGGGATAATAAGAAACTCCTCTTTGAGACTCTTGTTACACCTGTTATTATTTATGGATGTGAAGTCTAGGGTTGTAGTATCTCTCGTGAATCCTGGAGAAAGATAGAGCGAATGCAAAAGAATTTTATAACCTATAATCTCAAAATTAAAGGAAATACGCCCTATCCCATCCTCCTCTTAGAAACAAGCCTCTCCCCCATTGAGAGCATGGCTATGACTAGATACCTAATGTATAAGAACAAGTTAAACAACATGAAAGACAAGAGGCTACCTAAAATTGCTTCAAAGTCAAGTCATAACCACCATCGACTCAATAGAGGATGGCATAAAGACACTTGATCTTGGCTAAACTATCGGGGAATCATGGAAGAAACCATTTTGCAGAATAAAGATACTATTAAAAAAAATGTCAAATCAAAATTTAAGGAGAAAATGTGGTGTGATAAAGAGTTAGAGGAAAAAAGAAAATTAAGGTATTATAAAGATGCAATCAACCATAATCTAGAAGATCAAAATTATCTATTTGTTTTTCCAAGTGTAAAGAAAAAAATAAGCATTGATAAGATAAGAACAAATTCTCACGAGCTCCATAGTGAAACTGGGCATTAGTCAATTCCTAAAACGCCATGGGATGAAAGAGTGTGTCACCTTTGTGACACTAAGAAGGTTGAAGATAAAAAACACTTTCTCTTAGATTTTCCAGCCTATACCCATATTAGATCTCATTTTCAAAATATTTATCACACTACCAACCTTCCTAACCTCTTAACTCAACAAAAGTATGGTGATCTTGGAAAGCTTCTCTTAATACTTTTCGAGCATAGAAACAAAATTCTAAAGAATCGCAAGTAATCACTTACTCTCTTAAGGTCTAATAGACCAATTCAATCTTAGTGGACGTTAATCATCATCATCATCAAATAAAAATATAATAAAAAATGTGAAATATATAAAAAAAAAATTATATATAATAAAATAATAATTATTATAATTTAATAAGATATTATTAATATAAAATAATTAATTCAACTAAATAATATAAGAGTATTTTATATAGACATTAAATTATAAATTATAATGTGTCTATAATATGCTCTTGTGTTATTTAGTTAAACTAATATTAATAATATTTTATTAAATTATAATTATTTTATATTAATAATATTTTATTAAATTATATAATAGTTAAATGTTATATTTTTTTAATATCTAAATCAATTTAAGAATATGAATTTCACATTGATGGATAGCATGATACTTTTCTTTTCATGATTTGTTTCGATTAATGGATGGCATGCTACTTGTCTTTTCATGATTTGTTTTGATTGATGGATGGCATGCTATTTGTCTTTTCATGATTTGTTTTGATAAAGTATGTCATTTTGACAAAGTATAAGTAAAGGGCATCTAACATATATATTAAAATGTAAAATTTAATGGAATTTTTGCTACTTTAAGTTTTTAAATATTCCATTAATGATACGTAAAGTGATTACATATTTTTTAAATTATATTGATGATGATTGAAGTGTTTATGGAAATATATGGGTGGATAATCTTTTACAAAGTATTAAACACAATAATTTTGTAATGTTATTTGTTTAGTTTATTTTTCAACTTTAATTAATCTATAAATGATTGGGTATTGTGTTTGGTACAATAAGGTACATTATCTTATATTCATACGTGGTAGTTGTGTTACATATTTTAATTCAATCACTTTTCATTACTAATAATAATAATCTTTGAGTTACTTAGCGTTTTTAGCATTTGGTAGAGTATATTTTTTTATATTTTATACTTAAAATAATTGCATAACTTACAATTATCTACTTCAATTTAATTACTTTTTATTAATAATGATAATAATTCAATTTAAGGTCACATTCTATTCAAACATATGTTTTTAACTATTACATACACTTAAATTATACATTTTGGTAAATTATGATTGAGAATTGATCTTAATATAACATTTATTACATATATAAATCACTTTATTAAATTTGGACTTAATTTAGACTTATAGTGCCAAGTCATTAATACTTGAAGGGAGAATATAAATGTTGTAAGAGTGAAGATGCTCACTCGTTAAGCAATAGTGAGAATTATAATACTAGTGAAGCTATAATTATTATCTTCACTTCATATGTAATTTTTTTTCCAAAATCTTCAACATACATTCATTGATACAATCTATTATATTTATCCTTCTCCATATTCCAATTCCAACCCAATGATGAAATTTCTAACCATCTACCCCTTTTGAAAATTTCAAAAATAATTACAATATTATTAATAACATATATTTTAATTTTAATTAATCACCATCCCTAGAGGCCTTTCTTAATACTTTATTTGATTATCACATCTTTCATTTTCAAAAGTATAATTCATCTAAATCCGCCTTAAAAAAACAATATTGTCATTTCCTCTCCTAAACAATTTAATTACTATTTTATTTTATCGAAAGTAAAATTGATATCACTTTCGAATAAATCAATCCAAGTCATAATATTAAGTCTTTCTTACTACTTTAGGTTATCACATCTTTCATTTTCAAAAGTATAATTCGTCGTCATTTCT
>JASDQU010498160.1:0-16491 GCA_032191745.1 Picea mariana | reverse complement strand
CTTGCGGGTGGATGAATTGGCCCAATAAAATCGATAACGCATTTATCAAACAATTGTAGCGTTACATGTGGGTGTAAAGGCATCTCATCCCGTCTGTTTGGTTTGCCAACCCTCTAACAAACATCTCATTGTTGACAATATTCCTTTGCATCTCGATGAATAGTTGGCCACCATAATCCTGCACGCAATACCTTCTGCGCGGTAGCTTTTCCTGCATAGTGTCCTCCCGCTATTCCTTCATGGGATTCTGCTAATATCCCAGGCCTTTCGTGTTCTAGCGCACACCTTCTCAAGATGTTGCCTGCCCCCGTTTTATATAAGTGCCATGCGATCAACTGGTAGTCGGCTACTCGGACAACCAAATTCTTCCTCTATGCGGTGTTAAGTTCCCGTGGCGCAGTCCCTGTACTTAAATAGTCAATAATGTCAGCAAAATAATCATCCGTGACCTGGACTAAAAATAACTGCGCGTCAGGGAAGGTATCCTCTAAGTTTGTAGGATCCTCACCATTGGTGACCCTTGACAAGTGATCAGGTCCTGCGTTCAACTTTCCTGGTTTAACTATGACTTCAAAGTCAAATTCTTGAAACAACAGTAACCATCGATAGATTCTCCCCCCCAACAATGGCTTGTTGACTAGGTACTTAAGGGGTGAATGATCTGTGAAAATCTTAAAATGTTTGCCAAGTAGGTAATGCCTGAACTTTTGAAGTGCATACACCATTACCATACCTTCTCGCTCTATAGTGTTGTAATTTTGTTCAGAATCTGACAATTTTCTGCTTGCAAATGCTATGGGATGGTCCAAATCCTCTACTCTTGATTGCGTCAGAATAGCTCCCAGGGCTATGGATGATGCATCTACATGCACATGGAATGTCTTCTCCCAATCTAGAAAGACTAAGATGGGTAATGTGACCATCTTCTCCTTCAGGGTGTCCAATCCTTGCTGATAGTTCTCATTCCAATGGAATTTAGTATCCTTCTTGAGAAATTTCTCCATCGGTGCAGTGATCTGCACATACCCCTTGATAATTTTTTTGTAATATCTTGTATGTCCCAATGTGTTTCGCAGCTGGTGCACTGATTTTGGTGGTGGTAAGTTCATAATTACTGCAATCTTTGTAGGATCCACAATCAAACCTTGTTTGCATACTTGGCATTTCCTGCATATTTCTAACATCAGCCTCAACACCTCTACATGATCCTTCAACAGGCTGTACACTGTCCAATCATCCAAATATACCTCTAGAAATTGATGGATGAATTCTTTGAAGGCAACAATGACTACTCTGGAGAAAATTGCTGGTGCATTTTTCAGTCCAAAAGGCATGACTATGTACTGGTATGATCCCCATTCTGTTGCAAAGGTAGTCTTGTATCGATCTTTTGGTGCTTTATTGATTTGGTGGTAGCCTGATAATCCATCAGTGAATGAGTATGCTTCCTGACCTCCCACATTTTCTAAGACTTCATCTGTAAAGGGTGTAGGAAAGGGGTCATGTAGGCAAGCATCACTGAGCTTTCTCAGATATACAAAGATTCTTATGCCTCTTTGATTTTTCTCCTGAACTACCATGGGGCTTATCCATTCTAATTCTTCTACTGGTTCTATGATTCTTGCTTCTAACATTCTGTTGATTTTTGCTCTTACTTTCTGCTTGTATATGGGGTTCAATTGGTAAGGCCTATGTCTAATAGGTCTTGCCTCTGGTTTGAGAGGGATCTTCATCTCTCCAAGTTCTCTTGCAATACCCTTCATTTCTGTAACGGTCGTTGGAACAGGTCACTTTACTTGCACAATAATTCTGTTATCTTGTCCATTGTTTGCTCGTCCCAGTAGTCTCCAATGCTGGCCATTTTGGGATTCTCAACTATCCCAATGTTGACTTTCTTCACCTTGATTGGCGCAACAATTACTTCTGATTTGAGAGGTGGAACTTCCATTTCTCTTTTGCCTTCAACATCCTCAATCTGAATATCACGTAGATCGTCTTCATCTGGTACTTCTTCCTGGACATGGTAGCATGAAAGCAGTTCTTTCACTGCCTGTTTGTTCTGTTGTTGTTCTTCTTTTATGAGTTCAACTTCTGGGTCCTTAATGAATATCACCCCTCTTATTTGTTTAAGTGCTGCATCTATATTGGGGTTCTCTTGCTCAAATAAGAAAGTGATTGTAAAGTTTTGTTGTAGTACTATCCATCTCGTAGTTCCTTTGCACAGTTCCTGGTTTGTATACCGGTTTGCTGGGATGCCCTCTAATGTGTGTACAAAATGATGGGGCCGTTCCTTTGGGAGTGTCATTTTCTACAACGCTCTGCACTTCTCCAAGTGTTCCGCTAGTGCCCCCTGTCCATCATATTTTTGTTGTTGGTTGCTTCTTTGTTCTGCACCAAACCTAATGCGAAGTAACCGCTTACATTGGTAACAGTCCTTGATTGTTTCTTTGTGTGCGCCCCACCATCTTGTAGGTGTAGCCTTAAGTGCGATGTCGAGAGATAACAATCTTTGACTGTCTGATACTTCGTCCTCATATGTCGTTAGGAATTCTTCCAAATCATTGATTCCATGGAAACTTGGAGGTTCTCTGATTTCTGTCCCAACCCACCTTACTGCGCGGTCTATTCGTGCACATCCTATGGTCGAGACCTCATGTAGGTGCTGCTGCCAATTCTCCATGCCCATGTCTGAGTCAGAAACACATGATGTGATACTTCTCCATCTAAGTACAACATCGATTGTTGGATTAATGTAATCTTTGGTGCACATGGTGGTCTGGTACAACTGGTTAATTTCTTCCAGATCTTGGCATGTTGGTTCCACAAATCTTTCGGCTTCTAATGGATCTAGGGGCGCGATAACCCTATATTCTCTGGACTCAAATGACATCTTCTTGTTCTTCAAGTTGATTATCACCTGATTGTCAAACGCCCAATCCAATCCCAGTAATGTTGGGTATGGTGATGTGTCGTCCACGATTTTGATCACTTTGAAGTCTGCCTTAGTGCGCACTTCGTCTAGATCTATTGTCACTCCTTTCAGCCTCCCTATTGGTAGAGCTTTGTCTTGGTTTGCTAACTTCAGTTGGACTGGTGAGTAGCCTAAGGTAGGTTCTCCCATGCATTGCCATGTCTTTTTGGGTAATACATTCACTTCAGATCCTAGATCTAATATCACATCGCCCATGTTAAAATCTCCGATATTGGCATTCAATCTAAACTCTTTGCTAGTTCTCCTTCTGGCATGGAGGTGATTGACTATCCTATGTTCTACATTTCCCTCAGATTTTGTGGTACATCTATCTAACATATTCTGTAACACTATAATAGATGATGGATCCTTAAATAATTGAATACATGATTGCAGGAAAGTTTTAATACAACTTACTGGGTTTCCCAGATGGACTTCACCGGTATGGTCCAATGCTGATGACATTTCATATGTTGGGATGTCTTGGGTATGCTGTGTAGTAGATGTAGATGCAACATTCTTCTTGAGAAATTCTTGTCTAGCCTCCTCCTTTTTTGCATCAAATCGCTTGGATGGCTTGGTATTTTTCTCAATCCACTGGTGCTGTACTGGTTTCTGTTTAGCCACATCATCTCCTATTTTAGCACCTTCGTGCGTCACTATGTTGATGTTCCTGCCATCTTCCCCAACTTTTGTAGAGATCCACTATATGTTATGATTGTTCTGATTCTATTTTTTTTGTATCTTCCCCAACAGTGTTGTGCAATCCTCTGTGTCGTGATCTGTTGTGCGACAATACATGCATGTCACATGTGGTAGAGGGCATTCTCTTGCATAGTTCTCTGGCTATTGGAAGTTATGCCACATTATTGGACCTCTTCCCACGTCCAAAGCCTCCTTTGCCTCCTCCTCCTCCTCTATACCTAGCGCAATATCCGCGCGATGTATTGTATTTAGGTACCTGATTATGCTGCGAAGGGTTATACTGTGGTTGTGTGTTGTTATATTGTTGCGGCAGAGTATTATACTGCGGTGGTGCCTGATTAAATTGAGGTGCATCTTGCCCTGTCATCATTTCAGCTTGCACCCTATGTGTCTGATGTCCTTTCCCTCATCAGATCCATTATTTTGCAATCTTTGTCATTGTGCCCTACCAACTTGCAAAAAGTGCAGTATGCATTCTTTGGTATTGTTTGGTATTTCTGCATCATAGGACAATGATATGGATCATGCTCGTGTGTCTTGCAAATTTCACACCAGGGTCCTCCCGTCGACAATGGATTTGGCATCCCTATTGCCATATACTGCTCGAATGTTGGACATTCGTTCTTATGATGCCCTTTTGTTCTACATGTGGTACACCAAACAACTTCGCGCTTGTCCTTGCCCTTATTTTGATTGAGTTGAAAGGTAAGATTCTTCATATCTTCCTTCAACTCCTCTATAGATGGATCTGTTTTGTGGTATCGATTCTCCTCCATTTGCAAGGCTGCCTGCAGAGCCTCTGCTTGAGATTGGAATTTATGTTGTCTGAGTGGGTATTTCAGGTGTTATAACAAAGAATTCACAAACAAATGCCTATGTTGCATGTCAGTCATGGCATACCTCAATTTCCCTTTCAAATGTTTAAATCGTTGGTCAATTTCCCAAACATATTCTCCTGGTTTCTGTTGGATTTCTATCATCTCGTTCATGTATTGATCCTCTGAGCTCGGCTTCTGGAACTCATTAATCAGTAATTCTTGATGTCTGTCAGTGTCCTTGTCGTCCCCGATGCACTGTTTATGTCTAGACTCATGTACCAGTCTAGTGCGCGATCTCTTAGCGTGATAGCTAGTTGTGAAAGTTTATTGTCTTCATCAGTGATCTATTTTTCTTGCCAGATCTTTACACAAATAAACAAGTGTTTCTCAGGGCCTTCTGCTGCCTCTCCTCAAAATTCTGGTAATTGAATCGTGGGATCATGTCCTGCCATTCTGAATGCTGAACTACTACCTCCACACGGTGTAGGTACCTGACTAATGCTTCTTGAACTGGTTCCCCTAGTTGTTGTTCCTTGTGTAGATGTACTTCCTACTGTCTTCATTCTCCTGAAGTTCGATTGTTTAAACGATGGTGTTCTTCTTGGTGTGTTATTCACACATGGGTTTATGGGTTCCACACTGACATTAATATGGATATGATTGTTTCCTTCTATTCCCGCTCTTGGACCTCTCGTTTTCCTTTTATATGTTGTGCTCAAAATTTCCTCAATCTTCTCCATAGCCCATAGATCCTCTACCTCCTCTTCATCACTTTCCAAGCCTTCCCTCGCGGCTACGACTCTCTTCTTGGTGTTCACCTTGTATTGGTAGGGTACTCCAATGTGCGTCTTTCCAGCTGTTGTGATCCGCTTGATCTGGTCGTCGTCCATCACGATTAGGTTCAAGGCTTCCTCCTTCTTTCCTTCATCTCCTTCTCCTTCCATTTCTCCTTTTTCTCTCAGTGCTTCCCCCCTTCCCCCAGGCACGTAGGGAAGTTTAGTTGTCTGACTCCATTGTCATTACACCTTTGTTATAGAACAATATCTTAATAGAAGTATACAACGATCTAATATACCTTCCTCGAGGCTCGCGTAGAAACTCTTTCTCTGTTGCGTTGTATGACTTCACGGTATCTACAACAAATTTTGTTATAAAGTCTGCTACAATATTGTCGAGCCAAAAATCTACTGCACGGGTGAATTTGTTATTCAACTGTTGTAACTGCGCGATCTGAACTGGGTTCCACTCTAACTTTCGGATCTGATTTGTTGCGTGGTTGTCTTTCAACCTCAATATCCACTCCTGTAATAAGTGTGGGAAATCATAGAAAAATACTTCATGCAGATCAGTAAACACATGCTTCTCAAGATATTTGTGCGGTGTTACTCTAGGGTTTCTATTATCTTACTGCACAAACTCTAGCTCCTTTGTTTTCAACCATCTCTCTATTTCCTCTTTCGTGGGTCTCCAGGGTATAAAAATTACCTTCTATATTTCCATTCTTTTTGACACTTTGGTCCCAGATCTTACATGCTTTTATCAGTTTTTCAACAGATCAAACATTCTTTTACCAGATTTTCAAGAGATCAAACATTCTTTTGACAGATCTTCAATAGATCTCATCCACTCAATCCTATGTTGTTCTAGCTGGCAACGCAATCGTTTGTTGATTTCTTATCTTAGTTATACCTTTAACATGATTTGACCCAGGTTCAGGTCTACTGGAGATCCAACAAAGCCTCTAAGACTATCGGCCCTCCTAGTAAACTAGAAGGCAACGCAACGCACAGAGTGCATTGCGTAGTCTCACCCGAGATAGTCTTAATGGGTGAATGAAATGCTCAAATGCTTGCAGCCCAGGACTAAATGGGGATCTATGAAGTGAACGCTGTGAATTCTATCTAATTATTAAAGCAAGATACCGTCATCCTCATTCATGCATGTAATGTAACTAGATCCATCAATTCATTCATACATCATTCTAACATCTACTCATAGACAATAAAAGAGATACAAACATTCAATCACATAACACAGGTTTTACCATGGTTCACCCCCTCCTGGGCTACGTCCACAAAGATCTGGCTCTCAAGCTCTTTTATTATGGTAGTTCCAAAACTACAGCGCCACGCTCTTTACAACTCGTGCTTTGTTGGGTCGAGATCTATTATGAGGCGGACTAGATCACACCACGATCCTTAGCCTATGATCTAACCCTCAATATCTACCCTTCTGACCCTCTACAACTCAACAACTTACAAGATTGGATGGCATTACAATAGTGTTACAAACTAGTTACTTCTTCTCACTTGAGTAAAACTTCATAAAAAACCAGAACCCCCTAGACCTCCTAGGTATCTATTTATATGTGTTTTTGGCTCATCAGCCATTACATTGTCTTACCAAAACCCTAACCTAGTTAGGTCTTCTTGCATGTTGGCCTTGCACGCTTTCCTCCTTTGCATGCACGTTTCCTTTCGTCCCCTGGTTTTCCTGCCAATTGTCTTTCTTTCCCATATTCTTGCATGCGTGCCTCGCATGCCTCCCTGCCAACTGTCTTTCCTCCATGTCATGCCTTTTTCCCAAAATGGGAATGTGCTCAACAACTTCCCTTTCCTCTCTTTGAACCACTTCGGTCTCTTCTCTGGGTGCAATTTCCAACAATGCTCATCATCGTTTCCTTCTTTCTTGCAATGCTTGCAAGAGAGTTTTCTTCCCATTCCCTTTTGCTTTGTCATCTTTTTTTGAAGATGATTCCCCTGATACACTAACTCCAGTTTTTCTTGTTTCAATATATGTTTCTTGGACATAAACCTCATCAAGATTATTAGGTCCAAACATGAATACAATATTATGAATATAAGCAGGCAAACCTCCTATATAATTCGTGAGAGTTTCTTGTGTAGTCAATGGAACATCTAACATCAAAGCCATCTTACGAAATTCATTTGCATAGTCCAGCACCAATTGTCCTTTTCTTAACTTAAGACTTTGCCATTCAATTAAATCCTTTTCCTTATATCCCAATGGATAGAACTATTTTCTAAGTGCGGAAATAAAATCATGCCATGATGGAAAAATCTTACCAACTTTYTGAGTTCCATATTKCATCTTACTTTRCCACCAGATGAGAGTTGTGCCTTCAAGATGAAGCGATGCYAATCTGATTTTGGTTGTCTCATCTTTGATTTGATGCACATTACAATATACCTCCATCTRTATAACCCARTTATCAAGTTTCTYAGCRTTAACTTCGCCATCATACATAGGTAAAACAAATTTTACATCAAGYTTAAGTAATGTCATATCAGGCTTATGTTTATGAGAATGTTTTCTTGAAGAAGTAGTATTTGAACTTGTACTTGAAGAAGAAGAAGAATATGGAGATGAAGGAGGTGAAGGAGTAGATTTTGGAGGGTGCTCTCCTTCTTCACTTTTGGCTTGCTTTGAAGATTCCCCTTGAACCAGTSTCTTCYGTTCCAAGTAATCMTCATACAACACCTTTACCATCTCYGACATGGAAAATAAATTTCTTTGAAACTCTCTTTCATTTTGAGAAAGTWCTTCTTCCGATGCCATMTTCTCACTTTGAGATGTCCTATTTCTTGATCCAATCTTAGGATATCCTTCTACAAGATCTCCTTCACCATGACTTAGCTTTTCCCTGGTAATCATGCAAACTCAAACAACCAACTGTCAACCTGCTTTGATACCACTTGATTCGAAAATGATCTTTTAAAGACTATGGTTAAGTTTATGCATGAGTTGATTTACCATTTAGGAATTAAGGAGAAGAAGAAGTTTTAATGAAATCATGTTGTAGCCATCATAAAGAATGAAAAACAAAAATTAAACATCAAGAACAACAAACCATAATGCCAAATATTGTTAACAGAGTTCGACAAGGTTTCCTATGTCTCTGGGCCTTTGTCTCAGTGGGGGAGGCTTTCTTATTAATATTCAATGATTCAAAATTACATAAAAGTATCTCAAATGGATTAAAAAATGGTTTGGATGTGTTCTTCTTGACCTCAATAATCTAACACAATTGACGACACTGAAAAAGGTTGAGCGTAGCTCCTGGAAATGGCCTCCAAAGTTCGCTTCATCAATGGCTTCCCTGCATAAAAATGGATTGCACCTCACAATTCTTCAACATTTCTCATGTTATGAACCTCCTTGAATTTTTAAAAACCTCTGGTTTATATAGATTTTGAGTTGGGGGTCACCTTCCAACTTCCTCCCAAGATCTGGCCTCAAAAAGGGCTCCAAATCCTCATTTTTGGGAAAAATCCTCCAAAAATCAGGTTAAAATCAACATAAAAATAAAAAGCACAGGTTAAAAACCCACTTTGGGAAAAAATGCACGCGCCATCCCCTTTTACTCGAGGTCCTGGTCACATGGGCTGCTTCCATATGGCCACACGCTAACCCTGTGCCCTATGGAGGTTCATGTGGCCAGGTGTTAATCCCCCGCGCCATGAACTCGCTCCGCTCCTAGTCTTGTGCGTGCCATGTGGCCTCGAGCTAGCTCCCTCGTCTACAGGCTGGCCCCGCCGACCGGACTTATCCATCAACTCCCACACCATCCAACTTAAACCCAAAATCTATCATATGTATAACAAGTAATACTGGTAGCCCGAGTGTTGAGCGTGTTGTGGTTAAAGCTTGGCATGCTTGGAGGTCACGGGTTCGACCTTGTCAGAGGTGGAAACAAATTTTTTAACCGACCTTTATTGGCCTCATTTGGGTTGCCATGTGGTGCCCTATGATTGGGCCACATTTCACCCTGTGATTCACCTTCATACAAATAGTTAATGCATAGTCAACACACAGTCAGCTTGCATAGTCAGCTTCGTATGCAACCTCACTGCCATGTGTCATGACATGATCCTACCACGTCATTTTCTAGCCTATCATTCGTACTGCCACGTGTCGGACTATCGTTGGGCCACATCATTGTACGAACTTCCACATCAACGTCCGTACATTCCACGTGTCAAATCCGAATCGTGCCAACTCAGCCCTGAAAATTCCAAATCTTTTTGACACATGTCACCTCCTGGTGAGGCCATGTCATTCTGCTGACGTTATCTTCCATGCCACACTGACGTACTAATGATTTCGACAGTACATCCTCTGACGGTTGACTTTGAATTTTTTGCATGTTTGAGAAAAATTTCAGAATGCCATAACATTCGCATATGGTGTCCATTTTCAGAAAAAAAACATACTTCCAGGATCGAGACGATGAGCCCTACGCAATGGTGTTGGTTTTGTCCGATTATGAGAACTATGAAATTTTGGCTTTTCTGGATCCATTTTGGATCATATACGTTCCCAAACTTTCGGTCAATATTCTCTCCGTGTATTAGATGACAAACTCTGGCACCGGAAAGAGAGTCATATTCACACCAGATGTAGTGGATATCTATGACATGCAAATCAATTCCAGGGTTGCTACCAATGAGGTAAATCATTTATCCAGACTTTACACGTTTTCTGAATTTATTGAACCAAATTATGCATTACTACCCATGCTGATGAAAGCAATAGGATATGGCACGAAAGGTTCGGTCATTTAAATTCCATATATATGCAACAACTTAGAAAGCAGGGAATGGTTGATGGTCAACCTAACATCCACTTCTCCAAAGGAATTTTTGAGGGATGTGTTCTTGGAAAACACCCTAAAGAGAAATTCAACAAAGGAAAGACTCAGAAGGCTTCCTTTTCTTTAGATCTGATCCATAGTGACCTCATGGGTCCTTTTCTGCATCCATCAATTAGTAAATCAAGGTATGTGCTCATTTTTGTTGATGATTTCTCATGCTTCACATGGATTTTCTTTCTCAGGAAAAAATCAGAGGTCTTTCAACACCTCAAAGATTTCAAATCCCTTGTTGAAACACAGTCAGGAAAGAAGATAAAAGTCCTCCAAAAAGACAAATGGGGAGAGTATGTCAACCATGAGATACAAAATCTTTGTCATGAGTTCAGGATTCAGTTGCAACACATGGTTCCTTATACTCCGCAACAAAATGGAGTTGTTGAGCAGAAAAATAGATCTCTAAAAGAGATGGCATCTTGCATGCTACATGCAAAGTCACTTCCAGAGATATTATGGGCTGAAGAAATTAATTGCGCAACCTACATCTAAAACAAATCTCCCCATAAATATATCATGGCCCCCTACGAGGCTTGGAGTGGCCTGAAACCAAAAGTGACCCACTTTCGTATATTTGGTTCTCATGCATGGGCCAAGATTTCATATGAGAAGAGGAAGGCACTATATCCAAAGAGCACATAGTGTATCTTTGTTGGATACCTCGATGGTGTGAAGAGATATAGACTCATTGATCTTTCATTGGACCGGCTCATCATCGAGCGTAATGTCCAATTCAAGGAAAGTGTCTCACGTGTACCTTAACAACCGCATGTAGACACTTTTTTTCTTCCACATGTCAGAAATGATGAATACGCACATGTCAACTCTTCTTCAGATGAGAGTTTTGATTCAGAGGATTCATATGATTCAGATATCGAGTCAGTACAGTCAGATGCAGAGTCAGTGCATGTAGATGCAGATGCAGAGCCAGAGCAAAGGCCCAAGTGGGACAAGACTACTCTTCAGGATGTAGGAGATCTTGTTGGGGATCGAACTGATACTAGGAGGACTTGATCTAATTTCAAGGAGCCTCCTCTTGCATTCATTTCCACTGAAACAATGCCACCCAGACATATTTTCTTGGTTCAATGTTAATATCCACAGTCCTATGGAGAGGCTGCTGGAAATCCCTTTTGGGAACCCGCCATGCAGGAGGAGTACAACTCCCTCCTCAAGAACCAAATTTGGGATCTGGTTCCCCTTCCTTCAGGAATGAAACTTGTCAGGTGCAGATGGGTCTATAGGACAAAGAGCGCAGTGGATGGATAGGTTAGAAGATACAAATCCAGGCTAGTTTCCAAAGGCTTTCAACAGGGGCACGGTATTGACTATGATGAGACCTTCACTCCATTAGTGAAGATGGATTCCATACATTTGACACTTTCCATTGCGACAACCAAATGATGATAAGTCCATCAGATGTATGTGTAGAATGCATTTCTTCACAGAGATCTCTCTAAGGAGATTTATATGGAGAAGCCCCAAGGATTTATGGAGAATTCATCTTTGGTATTTCGACCAAAGAAGTCTCTTTATGGCCTCAAGCAGGCCCCTAGGGCATGATATGAAAAGATGTACTCCTACCTTTTGTCACAGAACTTTGTACATTGTAAGTCAGACCCAGATGTTTACATGCTCAGGACGACTGATTCACTTCTACTCCTAGTTTTGTATGTTGATGATTTGTTGATCATTGGTTGCTCGAATTCAACAATTTCTATAGTTAAGAGGATTCTGCATGAAAGGTTCTTGATGATGGACATGGGTCCACTACATTTCTTCCTTGGATTCGAGATCAGTGAAGATGCATCAGGCATCAAACTGTCTCAGGCCAAGTATGCACAATATCTCCTTGAGATATTTCACATGACAGACTACAAGTTTGCCCCGACTCCTTTCCTATCAGAAGTCAGACTTGAGGATGGCGGGGACACTCCACTAGTGGACAACGCATGGTACAAACAACTAGTGGGGAGCTCGTTGTATCTCACACACTCTAGACCATACCTCTCCTATGCAGTTGGAGCAGTCTCCAGTTTCATGCAGGAGCCGCATGAGCTATATTGGAAGGCTGCAAAGCATATCCTTCGATACATACAGGGCACCGTCACTTTTTGGATTCACTATGCAACAAACTCTACATTGGGCCTCATCAGGTTCAATGATTTTAACTTGGTTGGCGATAGCATTGATCACAAGTCCACATCTGGTTACTCGCTTAGTCTTGGTTCTGGGCCTATCTATTGGTCGAGCAAGAAGCAAGCTACTATTTCTCTATCTTCATTCGAGACAGAGTATAGAGGGATAGTTAACATAACCATTCAGTCTCTGTGGCTACAACATTTTCTCACTGAGTTGGGCATTCAATTTCACCGACCGATCATCATATCCTGTGACAACTAGAGCACTTCGAAGTTCTGTAGAGATCCAATTCAGAGGCAGCGGATGAAGCACATCGAGATCCACATGTACTACATTGGGACTTAGTACATGAGGGGATCATCGACCTGCAGTTATGTCCTTCAACAAAACACACTTCAGACATCTTCACCAAGACATTCACTGAGCATAATTTCCATTCTCTATGTAGTCGTCTTGGAGTGAAGGACACAGTTTCCTAGCAACTGCCAATTCTTTGTTTTACATACACTGTACTTTGAGGGGGGGGGTTTTCCCTCTTTCCTCGTTTATTTCAGTGTATCTTTTGTAGTTGGGTACCTAACATGGCCTCGTTGTCGGGACCCATTCTTTATTTTCACCATACGGATGTTCAAAGGGGGTGTTGGAGATACTTCACACACACCTAGGATTTATTTTTCCTAAGGTTTTCCCTATGTTTATTAGTCATTATTCAGTCTCCTATAGTTTAGGAAGAATATTCCTCTAGGAGAATATTCTCTTCAGTTCACAATTCAGTTTGATCAATTGAGTGGAATCTAGATGCCACATTGGGATCATCACAATGCAACATTGGGATCATCACCAGCTAATGTGCATTGTCCTTGGGATTATCACCATACTAGCACATTACTCATGATTCCCTGATCTCCTCTTCAATTAACTCTGTTTCAGTCAGTTAACTAAAGACTGAGAGACTAGTTAACTCAGACTAGGTGGCGGTTAACTCTCGTAACTTTCCAAGAGACTAGACTAGGTGGCAATTTACTCTCGTAACTACCGCTGTGTGTCCAGATCACTCTAGACCACCACTATAGTGCATTGGACTCTCCTCAAGTGTGCATTAGTTGAGTTATACAAAGTATATCATGTGTAAATTATCATTCATTCATTTGGTTAATGAGAATTCTTCCATTCTTTCTCTCCTGCTTCTCTTTTCTCATATTTTCTCTGCAAACTTTGTATGTCATTTGCTATTTAGATCTATTTTGTGCAGGTTCAACACATTTACACCCCCTTCCCACTGAACCATGTGCAAATAATATAACACATACCCAACAATCACATGGAGTAGTCCTACAACTTAGATGAAAGCACTAATGTATTGAGCTACAAAACCATAGCCATCTTGAAGAGTATACTATTCATGAGTGAAATCAAAGCTTCTATCACCAAATAGTAATTCACATATTATTCTATTGTGGCATGCGTGACTAAAACCTCTTGCATGTATGAAGGGTGATGAATTGTTAGACAATGGACATAAAACTTGTCTCACTACTATTCATATCACTCATTTGAAATGTTGTGTGGATCCTAAAACGTTTCCCTCATACTGCTTGGTTATTTAAGTGTTGAGACAATCCTAAAATTGTTTACTATGGTAAAATCCTTCTAAACTTTATATATTATGTTAATGGGCTACAATAAGTATAAATATGACATTTTTCTTTAGCACCCTTATCAATACCTTCTACAATGTCCATGGCCAGTCTTTTGTCATTATATTCTACACTTTAACAAGCCTAGAATAAACTTCATTGATAGTCCTTTTCACTATTGATCCCATCAAATTCAACTTACTACTTGCTATTTACGTGAAATTCCACATTTCATTACATATGCTCATAAAATCCAAATTGTAATAGAATCTCTCAAAGTGGATATACACTTTGAGGAGTACCGAGCACTTTACACCACATAATCTAGCATCAATCACAATGAAAATATTACTATTACTTATCTCTATTATTGTTTAACTCTATTAAATATTGTTAAGACACTTTATAATTCCCTTTCACTGTTTGCAACTACTTCTAAGCAAGAGCCTTATATCCTCCATCTACATACATGGAGGATACTTTGCTTAAAGCATCATGAAACAATCCTTGTGATGCCTTCCAAAATGTTGCACAATATAATTTTAACCATTCCTTTCTACTTTTTTAGTGTTAATGTGTGCCACAATGGGCTCTAGACAAGTTTGTAGTTGGAAAAAAAATGCTCTCATCCCCATGACATTCTAGCACTCGAATTATGACATAAAATGTTAAACACGTTACATTGTACAATACAAATATATATGCACTCTAAACTTGTCAAATCAATTTAGATAATTAGGTATGGGTATGTCATTATATGCATGTATGTAATACGTGCACAACATACATATAATATTATCACACATTGTTATTTTTTTGTTTTTCCTATTTTCCATTCTTGTAATGTGCCTATTTTTGTTGTTCACTATTGTAACATGTCTACATAGTTTGGATTTTTTTTAAGGGGGAGTAGGCTTAGGATAAACCTCCTAACATTATTATGGAGCTCATACATATCGAAGAAATTGGAGTTAGAATGGTCAAAATTGAAGGCCTTTCTAGAACCCATCGAATTTGCTTCTTTGTCTCCATAGATAAAATAAATGTAGAGTATGATTTTGGATTTGATAATAATATTTTCTAGAGATGGTAAGTGTGTGTTTAGATAATCTAGTACACTAGTACTGATGCCAAATTTTATTTTCTCTATCTATGGAAGATTCCTTGAATGTTCATGGTTGAATTGTTATAGATGTCATATGCGATTTATCTATGAGTGGAGTAAGTTACATAATTAGAGATACCATCGGGAATGAAAATGGTGGCCATTAAATAATGAATTTCTCTTTAAATTAATTATATATTTTGTAATTAATGGAAAACATTACATTTGAAAACGATTTTGATGTTTTCTAAATGATTCAGTGGTTAAGAAAATAGTTATATTGGAACCAATGCACTATTTGAGAATTTCTCTAGAATGTCATTATTCTCTACTATAGCATCCTATATACTATGGACTAACACACATACAAAACACCCTTCATTATTCACGTTTTCAAGCCCAAACCATTTAGTATTGTAAAACTACATCTAATTAGCACTTGATATGCAAGATTTCTATGAATGAAATGGCCATTAAATACTCCTAATCCAATAACTAACATACATACATACATACATTGATACATGGACATTGACAACTACCCTTCTTCATAATACAAAACCAACATTAGCATCCATGGGCATAAACATTAAGAACCAATAAAAATAGTAAGTATGTTCCCACGTAGTTGGTGTGAATTACATTCATTCGGTAAATAAAATTGAGATGTTTACTAGGTTATTATTAGTTCACATGATCTAAATCTCACTCACTCTTTGAGATCATAAAGGACTCTCATGAAATGAGAACATTGTAGACAAGAGAAATCTCTCTCTATATATATATCATTTTTGTTAGTTTATGCAAGTATGTCATTGTCACACAAATTTGGAAAAAAAAGGATGCAATTTTTGGGGTAAATACTTTTGTTGTTGTGTTTGAAAAAGATAAAACATCACTCTTCTTGAGATTATTTGCTAAATATTATTGTTGTTGTTGTTATTATTATTTTAAGTGAATCCATAAGAATAAAAGTCTATTAAACATGGAAAACATTATGTATTATGTATTTGAGTATATATCTTAGTGTATACATTATTCCTTATTTTGCTGTAACATCTATTATGATGTTACAAAGTTGTTATGAAAATTGATAAACTTTTCAATTTGATGGTTTTAGTAGTAGTAAGTTAATTAATGAATAACTTTATTTTATTTTGATAAATTGAGTAGAAAATTTTATAAAAACTTTAACTTTCGTTATCAATCTTTGCTTTTACAATGAGATACACAAAATTTTATCTAATAAAAAAAATTAATTGGTTATATTTTATGTTATATCCATAGATATTTGAGCACAATATTTTATCATAATTTTGAAGTTTGATGGATAAGCAAGTTTGTGAATTCTATATAACCAACCAAATGTTATCATTGTTGGTCTTTATTGATAGCCATTAAACACCATATTCTCAACAAAGGAACCATGCCAAAAAATGGGGCAC
>JASDQU010495791.1:0-13507 GCA_032191745.1 Picea mariana | reverse complement strand
CAAGCCCTCAGGAATCTCGTTATTTTCTATGGATATAATCTCCTCAGGATTAAGATGTTCATTTTGAATGACAAAACAAATTCTCTCAATGTGAGGGAGGGCCTCCCAAGCTCTTTCACTGTCAAGAATATATGGACGATGTAGAGATTGAAAAGCACAATCAGGCCTGTGAGACAAAAGTTTTTGATTGGGAGAAGCTACAAAGACAACTAACCGATCAACCACTGAATTAAAATCCTTCTTAACATGAGTGATGTTGAAATATAGAAGGTTTGATACAAGTGCCCAAACAGTTTGGGTGTATCATTCCATTAGCTTGTCGCTAGGAGAGCATGTCTTACATATCAGGTTCATAACAAGCTCAAAATTTCCAAAAATTGAAAGGTGACCACAACCAAGATTAAGGGCATTCTCAATGCCTAATAATAAAGCTTTGAATTCTACGACATTGTTTGTACAAGCAAACTCCAACCTGTATGACAGATTATGAATTTTTCCTGCAGGGGAAACCAAGATAATACCAGCCTCGTTACCTTCATTAGAGTGTGAACCATCAAAGTGCATATACCATAAATCATTATCTAAATCGATTCTTTCCAAAGGAATATTATCCTCTTCAGCAAAGATGGAATACACTCCTAGGTCTTCTTCGATATAGCTTACGCTTGATTGCGGAACACTCTCTATGTAAGGTGAAATTCTTCCCTCTCTAAGGACTATAATATTCTTACCATTTTGGGGAACGGATAAATATGTCACGTCGAGTGAGAGGTATCCACCCATTAGGGATTTCCAATCTCTCCCCTAGATGATTGAGTAATTTCTTACAGACATATCAATCACCTGAATGCTAAGGATTGTCTTTATCTCAGGATGAGCACAAAAAACAAAGGATACATCTTTAATCTCACCTATGGTTGTTTGTTGTAGACTATTATAGGAGAGCATGCTTGTGGAATTTTCATTTGTACAATACAAGCCTAGCTCTTCCATAATAATCTTTGACATCACACTTGGGCCTGAACCACCATCAGTGAGGCAACAATGTGCGATTTTATCCATGATGTTTACAGAAATATAAAAAGGGTTTTTTTTTACAGGATATCTAAATTTATGTACATCTACTTTATTTACAGAAGAATCCTCTTCGTCTACCTCTTCGAAAAGATTGGCTACAACAAAATCTTTTCCTTCCATGAACTGTTTCAGAAGCATCTGTTGTTTAGGGATGACAACCATGTCTAGGAGGGTTGCATCTTCTTTGATGTTGGCCAATTGATTTAAGATATTGTATTTGGAAGAGGGAAGAGGGAGAATGATTCTTTGACTCTCAGGAGCCTTAGGAACTTGGGGCATAACAACAATTGAGGATGAGCTCGGGCTATAAGAACTGTGAGGAGGATAAAATTTACCCTTGGGAGAATAGGATTTGTTCCTATTGTTAATAACCATGACATCCTCTGGCTCCACAAAGTCTAGGACAACTATAGTAGCTTCCAGTCTCTTATCAAAGATCTTATCTCTGGCACTCTTCTTTACCTCACATGTGGTTTCTTCGTGGTGCTCCTCACAAACGTTGCACCAAATTCGAGGTAGGATAGCCTTGGGCTGAAAATTGTTTTCAACTGGATTTCTAAAGGGGGGTGCATAAGAGGATGAAGCTCTAGGGGTGAGAGGGGAGATAGTACCCTTCCGCTCAAATTCTATCATATGATTGTTCATATATTGTACTAGATGTAAGAGAGAAAACATGTATGTCTGTTCGAGTGATTCTCCGTGGGGAAGAGTAATTCTTTCAAGTTGTTCTTCATACTCTGAGCAAGTATGCAGAGTGGAACCAAGATTATCAATGGATTTTTCCTCAAGATTATGATGGTAGGGAGAAGGCAATGCATTATAGTAATGCATGAAATCGGCTTGGTTCTGAGGGTGGATAAGCTCGGGGATTTGATTGTACAACTTGATGAAATGCAAGTTGAAATAATTGATGGTCTCACCATCTTTATAAGTGATGTTATTGTATTCCCTTAACTTCTTAGCAGGCCTTTTAGATTGCCCATAAGTGGATCGGAACCAATAGATTAACTCCTCCCAAGTAGAAAGGATCTTAGGAGGAAGGTCAAAGAAGTTGGCCACAACCTTTCCTTCCAAGGAATTGATGAACAAGTGCATGCAGATATCATTGTCATTGGCCCCTATGTTATGAAAATCATTAGAAAATGCCACTCGGTGTTCATTGGTACTGATAGTGTTATTCCCCGAAAACTTGGGCAGGTGCTCCTTAAACTTTGGAAGTGGGTGAGTAGCAGGTTCTCCTTGAACTTTGGAAGTGGGCAAGTAGCAGGTTCTCCTTGAACTTTGGAAGTGGGCGAGTAGCAGGTACTAGGTTAAGAGGATATGACACATGCCACGGTGTGGTTGTGGCGTCTTCTTCGAAATGAAAAAGTCCATAGTTTTTTATGCTTTTGGTGGGATTTGTGGTAGATTGAACATGGATATGGTGGCTATATAAGCTATCGATCACTGATGATGATGAATATTGAGAATATGGAGCACTTCTAGTGCCACTAGAGCCTCCACTAGACGCCATCCTATGGGTGATAGGTGAGGGAGAGAAAGACGAGTTGGATGAATCAGATAAAGTCCTCCTTAGAGCACTTTGTTGGACAGATAACACTACATTTCTTCTTCCTATTTCAGAAATAGGATTGATTTCAGGTGACAAGCCCCTTCTTCTTCTAGAAGCATGAGAATATAAGGACATGAAAGAAAGGCCAAAAATGAAGAAACAAAAGGTTACTGTTGATTTCTAGGCTTCCTACGTCCAGCTTCCAATTGTTCTTGAACACTAATATCTCATCCAATTTTTGCCCAAGAATGGTTAAGCTCAGCACGAGTCCTGGCAGTGTCTAAAATAGTATGGAATAAGTTCAAAGAAATGTTGGTTAGGTCTTGGAGATTGGGCTCAAGATTGGGTTGTCTTGCAACATGAACAAACATTAATAGTAAAACAGTCAAAGAATCAAATTCAGAAATAAAGATGTATGGATGAAAAATTGAATATAAAAATTAACTGGAAAGATATCAAGGATCTCCCCAGTATGGTCACCAAATAAATATTGAGGAAAAGATATGAAATGATCTTACTCAAGCATTTTTAGGCTTTGCTTGGCTAAATCAAAGAAGACGAGAATATCACCCTATGTCTATAGCCAACAAAAATAACATCCTAACTTACAAGTATTAATTACGAGTGCTTAGGCTAGTCTTTTATCAACAAAAAGCTTGATGGAAATTCACTTTTTAAGTAATTTTCTGAATATAATCGTTGATGAAATAAATGTAAGAACATAAGTAAAGACACCAAGATGATAATCAATATAGATGATACATAAGGAAATCCTTTATTTCATTCCAATTCACAAAAGAATCATTTTCTTTACAATATCTCATACATAAATCTTGGACCAAAGTCAAACTTAGACATCCTCAATGGAACATAAAAAAGGACCTCTGAAAGAAAACCAAAACTAAACTCTAAAAGCTGGATCAGCTTGCCACAAATTGTTTCCCACTCGACTCTGCACAATAGCCTTTATCAGTCATGAAAACTAATTCACAAACAAACAAGTCTACAGAGACTATCAAAGATAGATCAACACCTATGAAAAACAAGTGTCTGAATGATTTGATTCAACACTAAATATTGTTGTCTACAATAAGACCCTACTATCATAAAAGAGAATTAGGCTTGTGATGAAAATATGAATGAATGAAAATTGAACTATCTCAACATAAACTCAAAGAGAAAACCCTAGTATGCTTCTGCTTCTATCCTCCTCTTGTTCCTCCCTTTCCTTTTGCTTTTAACAAATTAGAATTGGTTGAAGTAGTTGAACCAACTCATTAGTTAAGTTAATTAAAAGACTCAATTAACTTTAGTTCGGGGGGGAAGTAATAATCATAATAAGGGTCATAAATAAATAATAACTAGTAGGTGGGACCCCTTGTGACTCTCTTTAGTTCATAGCAATCATAACAATCATAAAATAACCATTAGTTAATCAAAAGACACCTCCTTGTGCCTCCCATATACATATTCACTTTTGGCAATTTAAACTCATGAAATTTGAAATTATTTCAAAAATAATACTCATATGTCCAAAATAAACATGTTGTCCAAAAATCCCTAAAGTCAACTGTCATAAAACAATGGGTATAATAAAAACTCAAAAACCATATTTCCAAGTCTATGATGCAACCCTTCCTTGGTTGCTGTTGTCACCTCTTGATTTTCCTAAATTTTCCTTTGGCTATGCAGAGTCTTTAGGCCTAATCTCACTGATCACGTGGGAACAATCGTCCCTCAAATGCATATGAGAAGACATGGATTTGTCAAAGCCATTGGAGGGTGAGGAAGGGAAAACAATGGATTTTCCTTTATCAAGTGCATGGTGGGCCTCAATTTTCAATCTCTTGCAAGCATGGGAGGATTTCACTGGTGAGTGGTCAGGGGCATCTTGGGAAATGGGGTTAACCAACGGAGGAGCAGGCAAAAAAAAATTGGGCCAGCCACGATGTTGGGAGACTGTCGGGTGGACAATCTCCTTCCATCCATCATTTTCAAGGACTTCGGGTTGTAATGAGACATGAGGAGGTACAGGGATACCGAGGGCTTGCGAAGCTTGGAAAGGAGGCCTTTCAGGCCTAGGTTGGACTATTCCCTGCTCAATCGAATTAAAGAATCCGGCATGAAACAATTGGCCAAGATCTTCTTAATCAATGTCAAAATGTATGGAGAACCTGGGCCTTCTTGGGCCTCGGTTCCAATTACCTCTACCTTTGTTTCCTCGGCCATGGCTACCTCGATTGAAAAAACTCATCCTGCATGCGTGATCAATTAGCAAATAGTATTTTAAATAACCATACATGAAAACACTTAAAAATATGAAAGAGATTTGGCTCAACAATGTATCAGACTCATGCAATCTAATCCATACAAATTGTTTTATTGTTTATCAATGAGCAGTGGGTGAAAACGGTTCTGGGATATGTGAGGGGTTTGTATTGAGAAAATCATGATATCATGAGGGGAAAAGAACATGGCCATTGTTAAATGACAACAACAATCAATTGTAAAACAAACCAATAAAACCTCACTGCAATCCATACAAGACACTGCGACTTTCATCTACTTTAACACATAAATTCTCTTCACTGTAATCAATATCAGAATAGGGAGTGAAAAAATGAATATGGGAGGTGACAAGGTTTGTAATTAGAGGAAAATGAAATAATGTAAGGGAAGAAGATCGATTATTGTTCATGAAATTAATTAAGTGATCCAAAAACATTCTGCAATAGGAGATGCATCAACCATCAATCGTTTGACCAAATAATAATTCTTGTGCATTTAACTAGTTCACTATTCATTAATCAAATATCCAACACGGTGCCATCACAAGACAGTATGTATCCCACACAATTTGTAAGAGGTTATTTTCCCTTCATTCACATACTTTGCATTTTATAACAATTTGCGAACAATACCCATTTCCAATCTGTAAACTATCAAAATCAACCACTGCCCATGCATTTCTTCAATTCACAAAAATTCATGTTTTCAAATTAACAGTGAAATAACTATCATTGCAATCAGGCCTATCATTTAAATGTAATGATATTCGTTAAACATGTATAGGCAGTAACCAAAATAATCAAGACCAGATTGCCATGCCTGAAATGACAATTAATCATACAACCAACAACCACCATTTAGACATAAGCAATGCACAGGGTAATTTGCCCAGGAAATGTAGTTATGCCACTGTAAAAAAAAAAACAATTCAATGTGACTTAAAAACTGGGCCATCCATCCAGCACGATGAGGTATCAACAACAAGCCTGTCTCAAAAATTGATCAATATGCAACAAAACGTGCTCAAAACTCTGCGAGTATATATGATTGTGAGGACACAAGCCTTTTATGTTATACATAGTGCACAACCCACAAAACCCCGTGATTGCAACAATTCCACTTTAACAAAACAAACACACAGTCATGATAATAACTGAACATTTCGTGTTGAGCCATCATTTTAATATAACATGCTTCGATTTAGTCACACCATGATCGAAAATGCTATGCAACTCAGGCTGATACAATCAAACAAGCATAAGGATGCATTGGATATACTCTCTACATTCATCCAGCTCAATAGTCATTCAGCCCCAAAGAAAACCATAGTTACCATGCCCATTATTTCATTTTTCAAAAACACAACGTGACATGAGAAACATCAAGCATTTTCACCAATTCTATCTAAACATTCAAATAATCATTAGTGCAAATACCAGTGACTGTGTATCGATAAAACAACTCGTCACTATCTTAAAAAATCAATCAACCAAACAATCTGTGGCAACTACGCATACCCACGCATCAAATCGAATCAGGAAGAGGCCTTCTCCATTAACAATACTGAGTTATTAACATAAGGAGGGTGACCGTGTACTTCGAAAGTGAAATTGGAAATGTAGGGTTTATCATTATTATCACAGAGGTAGTAACCAAATGCCAAACCAACACGACTGCCATACGACCAACTGGGTGAATCTGTATTCAAAGTAATCGACCATACAGTCAATCTACAATAACCCATAGCAACTTGACCAGCATGACAATATCCTCTACAAAACTCCATATTGGAGGGTTAAGGGTTTTCTCAGTAGCCATCACTAGGGAAACGAAGCCAAATCCTAGTAATGGTGGAAATTCTGAGGCCAAGGGTGTGCACACAGAGAGAGACATGATTCACTTTTGGACAAGTAACAATCCATGGCAGGGGGGGGAAACAAAAGGTGAGGCTCCCATTCAAACATGAAACTTTATTTAACACACGTAGGGTATAACCCTCGTGTTCTTTGTTCAAAATACCACAGTACTGAGGTGAAGAAAAGGCAGAGTTAAGAACAGAACACTCACTTCGTGACCCTTAGTGGTGGAAAAAACCAATGCCGAAGTGAAACACAACATAGTGACGCAGAAACATTTCAACCATTAAACCCATGAAAGCCAGAGACTAGATTTAATGACAGTGCGTGGAGATAGCTATCCACCCAAGACTTAAGCAAAAATCCTCCAACTAAACCAAAAATGATAACAAAGAGTTGTCACCCAGGAAGACCAATAACCTCTACGAACTCAAAATTATTATAGGAAGAACCATCCACTCTTCATTCCAAGAACCCAAATTTCACACAGTTGCAACACTTAGGAAAAAACAAACCAATACACCTGAGCCAATAATCATTTCATAACCAGATCAGAGTCACGAATGGACAAAAAAAGACATACCTATAATCGAATTCCTTAAAATGAGAGTTGGCCAAATGGTTCTTCCCTGCTAAAAATTTGAAGCATAACCACAACAGCAAGATCGAACAATACCCCAACTAGGGTGGCAGCTAACAAGAGGAGTAAAGGTGATGTGCAGTAAATGCATGACGCCTCCACCTTCAATTCATTAACTCATAAGTACATGCCAACACATTCTACATTAACACCATTAATTTAACTCTGCGTTGGAATCTACACATATTACTTTCCAAATGTGCTCTCCACACCATATATTCAATTCCTTCTTATATAACTCAAACAATACCGCATAACCATTAACACCCATTACCTTTCCAAATGAGCCACGACATTCAATCTATCCAAATATACCATATGTATGTCGGCCACATAATTAAATTAACCATTGCATAACCATTAGCAATCACCTCGCCAAATGCGCCACCAACCTTTCACACTATATGCATATTAAAAATGTAATTCAATCACAATCTCATAACATTTTACTTGCTAGCTAGGGTTTAACAATAACCATCAAGTATTTTTATGCATGTAGTATAGTTAGGATAGCTTTAAAATCTTCTCCTTGCAATTGTTTCTTATTTCCTTCAAATAATTTGCATGTGGTATTGTAGAACTAGGTTCCTTTTCTTTGCATTTGTTATAGTATTTTTCCTTTCTCAAAACTTCCCTTCATATAATTTCACTAACATGTTTGTTGTGAAGGTGCGATAAGAACATACAACAATGACATTAATGAATAACATAGGTTGTAATAACATAAGGAGTCAATGATTCATAAACTTGAACCATAGCTAATAACAAAAGATCTCATCAACCATGTAAACCCTGTCGCACAACAGATCTGATCTCTAGTAGTTCAAGGGGGTCCCACCTACTAGTATTATTTAGTTTTTATAGTAATAGGCTTTAGAAACACTTTGCAGGAAAAACTTCATTGAAAATTTTAATCGTCAACACACGTTAAAACAAGAAGATAAGTTATCATGAAAATATAAGTTTGTGGTACCAACTCTCAAAAAAATGAGAAGATAAGTTAGCGAGAAAATATTTAGGGAACCCATGTTTTACTTGGAGAATATACTTGATTCTATTGTATGTAACAAAATTATTAGGGTCATTGTTTACTTGATTCATATCATACTCGACATCCCATTATTGTTATCTTGGTATGCTTTGGGGTGTGAGTCTTATCTTTTATAGTTTCATATAGTGGCATATAGTTGCATAAGTTGCATATAGTTTCATATAGTTGCATAAGTTGCATATAGTTGCATAGTTGCATATAGTTGCATAAGTTGCATTGTTGCATAAGGTTGCATATAGTTGCATATAGTTTCATAGTTTCATATAGTAGCATATAGTTGCATAAGTTGCATATAGTTGAATAGTTGCATAAGTTTCATATAGTTGCATATAGTTTCATAGTTGCATATAGTTGCATAAGTTGCATATAGTTGCATAGTTGCATATAGTTGCATAAGTTGCATATGGTTGCATGTTGCATAAAGTTTCATAAAGTTCTCAAGAGGAGCACCCAAAGGAAAGCAGTGTTTGCAAGAGGAGCACCCAACCAACAAAACCGAAAGAGCCAGTGGCACGAGTGCGGTGGGAAAAAACCTTGGGGTTTCCCGAATGCAAGGAAAACTTGGGTTTTCCAAAGGCAACGCAAGGAAAGTTGGAAAGAGGGGCACCCAAAGGCAATCTGAGTAAGCAAGAGGAGTGCCCAACCAACAAAACAGAAGAGCCAGTGACACAACTCACATCTGGGAAGAAACTTGGGGTTTCCCAAAGCCAACGCAAACAGGGGGTTTCGCTATGGCACACCAAGGCGAGTTGAAAATATAGGCGCCCAGAGGCATGGCAAGATGGAGAGCCCACATCAACGAAGGGAGTCCAAATGCAAGGCAGGCAGAGTTGGTAAATAGGGGGGGTGAAAGGCTAGGCAAAGCAAGTTGGAAAGATGGGAAACCACATGAGGAAATGTGAATAAAATAAAGCATTACGCGCAAAGGCGGGGCAACGCTATTTCTCAAGATGTGTGCCCGATCAACAAAATCGAAGAGTTAGTGACAAAAATCATGTGGGAAAAAAATTAGGGTTTCTAGAAGGCAAGGAAGGATGAGTTGGAAATATGGGCACACAAAGGCAAGGTGAGTCAACAAGTTGGGCACGCAAAGGCAAGGTGACTTGGAAAGACAGGCACCCATAAGAGGATTTGTTGTGAAAACGAGGCAGGGGGCCCAAACGCAACGAGAGGCGAGTTGGCAAGATGGGTGCCTGAAATCAATGCAAGGCGAGTTGGAAATATGGGTGCCTGAACGTAACGCAAGGCGAGTTGGTAAGATGGGCACCTCTATCTTTCCAACCACGAAAAAAATTGTTTGCCTTCGTGGAAAGTGCGACGGAAATGTGTGGCAATAGCAACGAAAAACCATGGAAAATTTGGTCATATGTAGTAGTGCTATATATACTTGCATCAATCCCAATACTTTCAGTTCCCCTGATGTTCTCTTGCATGTCCCATCCATTCCAATGGAATCCACAAAATTCTTCAAACCCAAAGGTTTTGTGGCTATCAAGAATGAAACTACAGGATTCCCCCCTTCAAAAATTGACAATTTTTAATCTCCTAGTAGCCCAACCCTTGGTAATTGAACTTGTATACTAAAAAATTTGGACCACCTCCTTGGGATCGTTTGAATAATCGACCAATTGGATGTCTTTAGTATCCTCCTCTATAGTTTCCATCCCTCCTCCTTCATTCTACTACTCTTGAGAGAGAGAGATAGAGAGAGAGAGAGAGAGAGAGAGAGCTTGGATAAGTATCCATTCTCAATGGCTTCACCTAGTCTCTTATGGTAGTCATGGGGGAATTTGAAGGTAGGGGTTTAACATATTGTGTCAATAGGTGATGACCCATGTGCACATATAATGGACTCGATCATTCTCTCTATGATATTATGATTATCCAAGTATTTCCAAGGTGTAAAGTTGTGTTAATGTGATAAATGCTACTTCAGTAGTGCCTATCAATCAAAATATGACTTATTGGATCCCCCCTTAATGAAGAGCCTAAACAAGTCACTATGCTTAGGGGTGATTAAACCTTGATGGGGGAATAGAACCACTCCTACTTGACCAACCGATCAAAACCTTAATAACAAGAATCCTTTATGTGTTGATGATATGATATGCCCTTACTAGGTTTATATAAAGGGATTTTTTTCTATGTTTCTTTAATGATGGCCAACCATTTACTACTTATATTTTGGAAAGTTCTTACATATCCAAATGGAGCCTTCTCTACAACTTATTGTCTTATTATACTATTATAATAAGGTAGGAAGAAACAAGTGGATCCAATCAAGTTTCAAATGAACATGGAGCATTAAGTCTCTTCTTACCAAAGGTCATCCTACAAATGATATCCATAGAATATGTTGAGACCAACTTGCTCACATTTGTTACTTCCCTTAATGTACACCACTTCTTGAAATTTCGTGCAAGGGACAAGATCTCTTCCTCCCTCACAAATATAAGTGAATCAAGGTTATTTGGACTAAAGAGCGTCAACATGAACCCATTTTGCATCACATACTATTTCCACTAATATTTCACTATGCACTAATATTTTTAACTACAGTCAACATTTAATCATTTATTTTTCCAGAGTACAAACTACATCAAATTGTTTTCAAACTAGCATTTCTAAAACTACGTATTGGGATTCAATCATATAGTCACAAACAAAGTGATGCAGAAGCATTAGCTATCAAAGACAAAGTTCTAAAGCTTGGTTAGACCCTAAGGTCATGACATTAGCCTGAGGGGTGTACTGTAAAAACATTGCAAATCTCTTGTAAAATGTTTAATTTCCTTATAGTTAAGGAAATAGTGTTTGAGGTTACATATTATATTGGATAATTTATTCAAATTATGGGTTAGTAATATTGATAGGGGTTATAGGGTTTAGAGGTAATTAGGTTATATGATGTGAGGCTTATGGGTTACACAATTGATGGATGGTTTATATGGGTAAAGGGTTATAAAAGTTATATTTATGTTAGTAAGGGTTGTAGCTGGAGCCGTAGGATCATTGGGGATAATGATGATAGGGTCTATAATGGTTAGTACTTATAGGTGTTTTGTAAATCATGGGTTATAATAGTTAGGGGTAAGGGATTACAAGTGTTTACACATAAATCTTATTGAGGTTACAAGGGTTATGTCTTAGGAGGGGTTAGAGAGTAGGTATGTATGTCTATAGGGGTTAAGATTGGTGGGGGTGATAAGACTTAAGTATTACAAGGGAAATATGTTATAATTGTGAGGTTGCATAAGAGTGTTATATGGTGTAGTGGTTAGAATTTAGGGGTTAAGGGTTATTTTTTAGGGTTTTTAGGGTAGGCATAGAAATTATAAGGTATAAATTGAAGATAAACATTGTACACATTATGTACACTAAGGTTTAGGGGTTATATGGTTTAAGGATTATCATGATTTTTGAGATAAATGTTATATGTTTCAAGGGTTATAAGGGATTAGTAGGGTTGATACACATTAATTTTTGGAGCATTAGCTGATTGGGTTGATAGTAACAAACACAATGATGCAGGAGCATTAGCTGTCAAAGAAAAAGTTCTAAATCTTGGTTAGACCCTAAGGTCATGACATTAGCCTGAGGGGTCTACTGTAAAAACATTGTAAATGTCTTGTAAAATGTTTAATTTCCTCATAGTTAGCAAGCAAGCATAGTATAAAAGATTCGATTATGAATAGGTTTCATAGCAAGCATGATTCATGTAACTAATCCCTAAGATAGTGGGATGACTCGAGGAAGTGATAGAAGTATCTAGGCATGAGTCATTAGAGATAAGATCAAAATTCTATTTTTAGGAACTGTTGCATAAGTTTAGGCGTGAGTTGTTAGAATTGGTTAATAATCTAGAGGCTTGATCTTTATAGGGATCGAATGTAATACTACAGAAAGATATAGGAGGAGATGGACAAGAAAAGAGAATTGGGCCACAAGTAGTTGAGTATAAATCTCAGGAGTAAATCAAGGTTTGTTTTAAGTTTGTACATTTTGATTCTGTTAATGAAAAGAGGATTAATAATCTTTGTGCGTTGTTATGCATCTTGGTGAATGTTGAAACATTGATGAATGTTGATTGATTGAGCAATTTGTGTTGAACTGTGTTTAACCCTGATGGCAGAGCAGTCTAACATTAATTGGATTGTTGGTTAAGGAACCAAATGAATGATTTCATTAAGGAGGAGTGAACTGGGTAGAATCTTTATGAATAAGATTCCAGTTCTGAGTGATGGGGTAAATCCCTTTGGAAGAATGGATTTGGAATTGATTTAAAGTAAAAAACTCTAGGAGATGTGTTGATGGCATTTTGTCCAGAGGATATCTTTGTATTGCATTGTTGCAGCAGAAATTTGATAAAGTGAATCGAGTTTCTATGTGTTACTATTCTAACCACAAGATGTAATAGTTTGTGTGAAGGATTTAGCATTTGCTTGAATCATTGAGAGAAGAGTTAAACCTAGTAATAGATTGTGATCAAGCGAGATTGAACTCGCACCAAAAAATGCTATTTGTTTGAAGAGTTAGGAGCAATTGAAGTGGTTGCTAAGAGAGTGGAAGTCAGAGACTTGTGCACCTTGGAATCGTTGTAGAAAGACTAAGTTGAGGTATCCCTAAAAGATGAAGTTGGAAAACGTTGGAGAGAAGGAAAATGGAAGCACTATGGCTTTAGCGGCCTTTATAAATCTTGTTCATTGAGAACGATGTAGAATGCATTTGAAGGTAAGTGGGTTTTCAGTTCACACAATAGTTAGATTTGGGTTTGGGGACAAATCCCAAGAAATTACCATTTTCGATGGTGGAATGCTTGGCGACCTCCTTCTTTGTCTCTGTTTTTGTTCTTGGCCTCCTTCTTTGTCTCTATGTTTGGCCTCCTCCTCCTTTTGCCCTAGCTCTTATCAGCTTTATCTCCTGCCCATTTCCCCTCTTCTTTGTCGTGCGAATTTGCCCTCTAATTCTTTGTCCCATGAGTGTGAGTGTGAGTGAAATTCGTGAATTATTGGCCTCATTCTCTATCTCTATGCTTGGCCTCC